>CM023450.1:237781765-237904233 GCA_013339765.2 Haemaphysalis longicornis | reverse complement strand
CCGATTCGTTTGAACTCTCTTCCTGGCCGAGCTCTCTGATGACTTGTTCAGGATCTTACTCAGTGGTCGCGCTGGTGGGACTTGTCTTGGTCTCGTCCAGCAGGTGGCGTAGTAACGACCACGTCCTCCCCACGTGGAGTTGACCCTCGAACGCACTGCAAACCTCCGCCCATTGCTGGCGGCAGAGCGCGGTGCAGTGTTTTTTAATGGCCCGATTGAGATCTGCGACCTTCTGCCGTAGCTTCCTGTTGTGCCGCTGCTGCTTCCATCTCTTGTGGATAGAACGCTTCGCCTCGAGCATGTGAGCCAATCTGCTGTCTATCGCTTCGATCTCGGGTTCTGTCTCTATCTCCTTGGTGGCTGCTCCGGCGAATTCCACGATCTTGGTCGTCCAAGTCTCTACGTCTTGGATATCCTCATCGTCTTCCGGCATCAGGGTGCGATACACGTTCCAGTCCGTGATCTTTTGGACTCGTTTCTCAAACGGCTTCTCGTTCACGGGGACCCGAATTTCTAAGATGTAGTCGTCGCTGCCCAAGTTAAGACTGGTGTTAGTCCACGTCGGGAGCTTCCCAAGCGTTTTGACGAACGTTAGATCCGCAGTGGTATCTCGATCGTTCTTGGAGCCGGTGCGCGTGTGGTGCGAGTGGTCTGTTATCAAGGTGAGATTCTCTTCCCGAGTGGCTTCCAGGAGGTCCTTTCCCTTGGCCAATTCCTTGGCGTACACCCACCTCTTGTGGTGAGCGTTGAAATCGCCGCACGCCACTAGTACCGCGTTATTACCTGCCGTCTTGCCGATCTTGCGCATGAGCGTCTTGAAACGCTGCCTGGGGTACCTCGGCCTGCTGTAGATGTTGGCCACGTAAACGCTTTGCTTTTTTTCTTGCCTATCACTAGTTCCGTGATGGTGTGCTCGGCCATGGAATTCTTAAGGCCTTCTCTCTCTTCGTGACATATTCCCTTCCTGACCAAGGTGCAGATCCCCTGCCCGTGCCATTGGGTGCTTTGCTTGGGTGGCTGGCGTGCGCTTTGTAACCTCGTAAGCGAGCGTTCTCGCTCAGCGTTTTCTGTAGGACGATGACGTCCGGCTTCCCATTTGACTTGTCGGCGAGGACTTGGAGTACGGCCTTTTTGCTGTCGTAACCTCGACAGTTCCATTGCCAGATAACAAGGGACTTGTCATTTACTGCGGCTGCTGCGGTCCCGTCCATTGTGGTACGATCCGACTAAAGTCTTCTCTCAAATGTTGTATGGCAGCGGCTAGTTGTTGCTGCATGCTCTTTTCCTGTTGTATGGCTGGCATGACGGTCTGCTGTATAGATGCCTCCACGCTCTGTTGAATGATGATTCCCTTGTCCCCACGGATCTCGTCCTTGAAACTGTTGAACGCGTCTTCTAGTTTATCAACCCGCTCGGCGAGCTTACGCTCCCTCAGATTCTCGATGGCCCTCCTCTAGGGCGATTTTCGGAGATTGCCGCCGGCTGCGGCTGCGCCGGCTGGGCCTCATTTGCGCTGTTCTCTTCCTTCGGTTCCGCCTGTTGCTCGTCTCTCTGTGGCTGCAGCTGTTGCTGGTGCTGGTGCTACTGCTGCTGTTGCACCTGACGTACCGGCTTCGTCTGTCTCGTTTCCCGCACGTCTACAGTGCTTCCCGCACCTGCAGCTGTTGGCACACCACCTTCATCTGCTCGGACACGCTCTCTTGTTTTCCGCAGCTGCGCGTTCTCCCTGCGAAGCGCTTCCATCTGGCTCTGAAATTCCTTTTCGTGGCTCGCCATGGCTCGCCGCGGGGGAGCTCGTTACGGGCTCCTTCCTTCCCGCGCCCTCTTGTATGTTCCGGGACCAAGTAACTCTTTGTCTGGATTTCGATCTACTTCTGCTCTGGTCTCTCCTGCTGCTCGCGCTGCGGCTGGGTCGCCGTCCGCTCGCGGAGCGCGGTCGTCTCCCCTGGCTCCGATCGAATTGTGCGTGCTCTAACTCTGGGAAGCTGTCGGATGCGAGGTTCTCCCGCTCCAGCCTGCGCCGTTCCTCTTCAGCTTCCTTCCTGGCCCACCTTCGTTTGGTCACCACGTACGGGGTTTTATATCTGTTCCTGCAACCATTGGCCCCGGTGGGGTGGGAACCTATGCAGAGCTTGCATCGTGGCTTGCAGGACTCGGCGTGTCCTTCCATCGGATTCTTTTGACCGCAGTCTGTGCACACGCGCAGGTTGGGCGTGGGGCACACGCCTCTTCTGTGACCGACCTCTCCGCACGTCTTGAAAAAGTCGAAGTGCTTCCTGTACAGGCTGCACTGCAGAATGCTAGAGCCGTAGAACACTTGCCTGGCGACCTTGTCTCCTTCGAACGCCACGATGATTGTAGGGGTGTTGCCGATCCTCCGCGCACCGATCACCGTCGGATTCCTGGGCGTAATTAGCTTGGCCAGGATCGCTTCTTGCGTGTGTTCCACCGGCGTGTTGCGAATCACGCGCTTCGCGGTTTCCTCTGGCACCGTCGCGTAAGCGCCCACTTCGTGTTTCCTGCCATTGATCTCTATCTCCTTGCTGATCACGATGATGTTTTGCTCTCTGTTGGCCACAAACGCGTCGTTCGTCGCTTCGCTCAGTGGTATGCCCGCGGCTTTTGTGATGGCCACCTCGATTGCGGGTAGTAGGGTCCTCGCCACGTAGAGTCCTCCGCGCGGTCTCACGATCACCTTGCCGTTCTCTCTTGGTAGGTTGGTGTGAAGCCTCGCCGCCATGGTTACCGCTGCTGCCGCTCGTCTCGCGAATGCCTTGGTTGCCGTAGTCGCTGGGGGAGGAGAGCGCTGCGCTGGCTCTCCTCTCGGCTTCTTATTGCGTTTGACCGTTGTCCAGCCGTCCTTCTGTTCTCGGGCTATTGACGTCGTTTCCTCTTGAAGACCTGCTACTTCTACGTACATCCGGTCTGTGTCGTCAGTCGTGAGGACTCCTAACGGCGCGGGTTCGGTCGACATGGTCTCTGATTCAGCAAGCATTAGGCTTAGCGGTTGGCCTGGCGGCCTATCTCCGCCACGTATTTCGTTTCCAGTCGGGCAGGCTTAGCTCCTAACCGGATGTCAGCAGAGAAAAATCCCCAAAAGGTTCCGAAAAAATTGTACCGTTTTGAAACATCCGGTATCAGCGTGTGTGCGATGACCTTCCGGGAGCACTGGTAACAAGATCTTTGTGATACCAACTAATTATCGCCTCGCTAATTGGCATTAAAGCTGGAGCCGACGGAGACACGTCTGCACCCTTCGTCGTCGTCGTCTTCCTCCTGCGCGGGGTGGCAGTGTGACATGATCATCAGCGATCCTTAAAGCCACTCAGTGTTCGGGGTTCGGTTCTGGCGTATTGGAGTGGTCGAAAAAAAAAGATATGGACTTGGTATGTAGATCAATTTTGCACCATTGTTCGTCAAAAAGTCCATTCCAAGAATTACATCGCGGGAGCAGTTAGG
Source organism: Haemaphysalis longicornis (assembly GCA_013339765.2). Taxonomy (NCBI): domain Eukaryota; kingdom Metazoa; phylum Arthropoda; class Arachnida; order Ixodida; family Ixodidae; genus Haemaphysalis; species Haemaphysalis longicornis. The sequence continues at coordinate 237,900,774 of CM023450.1, read as the reverse complement.
CAAAATGACGAACGTAGCAGGGTACGTTGTGCCGTCTATGGTGACACGCCATGTGCACGTGTCACCATAGGCCTCCTGATGTGTGAATGTGCGGACCGTCCCATCTGGTCATAACTTTTTTCGGCTTAGACGCAAAGGTCCACTCATGACCGAGTTGTCGGCGCCCGTGTCTATGAGGGCGACTACTTCAAAGCCGTCGATGGACAGCTGAACGTCGGACGCTGCCTTCTTCGAGTTCCGGGTGCGTCGTGGCGTCGTATCTCGGCTTCTGCGTGTTGACGGTCGGACACTGTGCGTCGTGGTCTTCGTTGAATTCTCATCTGCAGGTTGAGTCATGTCGGGTACACGTCGCGCCGTTTTGCTGTCGACGTGGTCGGGAGTCACGTCAGGGTTAGATTGCGTCGTCAGGGTCGGGGCATATTTTGAATCATGGTCTTCAGCGAGTCGGTGCGTCGTTGGAGGATTTTCATTTTTCCGCCGTTGTGCAACTTTACCTCCCGAAGTTGCTGCTTTTAGTTTCCCCCGCGTGGGCTGGGGGACCTTCCACGTGAGAAGTGAGCAGTGCTGCGGCGGTTCGGCGATTGCTACGGGTAGGGCGACGGTGAACGGTTGAAGCGGGCTGGTCATCGGTTGGTGTTGGAGAGGTATTCTTCGATCTCAGCCGGGCGCTGGCCCTATTGGGGGCGTGGGGCGTCGACGGAGAACCCTCGCAAACTGAGCCTCTTGTAGGGAGAGTGATGGTAGATGGGGTCGGCCTCTCCGCAGTGGTAGCACAGCGGGCGAATATGGGGCGTTCGCCACACGTCGGTCTTCCTTGGCGTCTGGTATAGGTCTACAGGGCGTCGGGCGGGTGAAATTGGACGGCAGTATGGCTCGGCCTCTAGACGACAGGTTGGAGCAGGGCGGGGATTGACGAAGAACTGCGGAGTAGGTCATCGCTTGGGGCTGACAGGGTGCTTCTGAAGGCGTAGAAGTCCTCATCGCCTGTTGAATCTCTTCTCGGATGACGTCAGTGAGGGAAGCCACTTGAGGTTGCGGCGTCGTTGGAAAAAGCTCCTGAAGCTCCTCCTTGACCACTACTCGGATGGTCTCACGCAATATATCAGAGCTTACAGTTGCGGCACCGATGGTCTCCGAGAACAGTGCGTTGACAGGGCGGTCTTACTGCCTCGATCGAATTTCTAGCGTCTTCTTCATCACGGCCGCCTCAGACGCGAATTCCGCAACTGTCTTCGGAGGGTTACGAACTAGACAAGCAAAAAGCTCTTGCTTTACTCCTCGCATTAGAAAACTGAGCTTTTTTCTTTGGTCATTTCAGGGTCAGCGCGGCGACAAACTCGCTTCATCTCCTCAACGAAAATCACGACCCCTTCGTTAGGTTGCTGTTTTCGAGTTTCAAGCAAAAGCGCAGCTCGCGCTTTTCTCACCATGGTAGTGAAGGTCTGGCATAGATGAAATAGGGCCCGCAGAGTTAAAACTGATATCACCATTAATATGCGAAGTTTTATCCTTCATTATTAACCTCACCTTGACCACAGGCATTTTTCCCAGATATTTAAAACTGGCCAAAGTCACTGCTATATTCAAAGGTGGTGACCGTAACAACCTGTCAAACTATCGTCCTATATCGGTGCTTCCAACTCTATCTAAAATATTCGAAGGCGTAATCTATGAGCGACTCACTTCTTTTTTTTGACAAGCACCAAATAATAGCAACCAACCAATACGGCTTCCAAAAGCATAGGTCAACTGAGCAAGCTCTGGCATATATCAAGGAAAAGATAATCGTAAATACGGAAAACAGAAAATGCACACTCGGTCTTTTCTTAGATGTTCAAAAGCCATTTGATTCAATACATTTTGATTTGCTGTTAAAAAATTATCTAGCTGGGGAATTCGGGGGATCGCATTACGAATTCTGGAAAACTACTTGCATGATCGATATCAAATAGTTGGCATCAATGACATATTATCTGCCGAACTGAAATTGAACCAAGGTGTCCCACAAGGATCCCTACTTGGCCCGTTATTATTTCTTGTGTACATAAATGATATTGTTAAAATACCAGGTTCTTCTGATATTATTATGTATGCAGATGACACGAATATTTTTTTTCTCATCAAGCAGTTTAACATTCCTGGAATCTATTGTAAACGAATATCTGGTGCATCTTTCAAACTGGTTACAAGAAAACAAGTTGCGATTAAATGCCACAAAGACAACCTATATAATTTTCCGCCCAATCAATAAGCCCTTAAACGAAGATATCAATCTCAAATACGAAGGTCATCTTATTGCATGGGCACATGAGCAAAAATTCCTTGGTGTTTGGTTCCATGAACAGTTAAACTGGTCAGTACGCGAAATAATTTAGTTGCGGCTCTGGCACGAACAGTTGGATGCCTTTATAAAATATCACACTTAGTACCGCTATGGCTAAAAAGAAACATGTATTATTCTCTATTCTATTCAAAACTAACGTACGGAATCTTGGTGTGGGGAACAACCTCACGAAATAATTACAATAAGCTTGTTGTCCTGCAAAAAAAGATATTACGGTGTTTTGAAAATTTTCAAGGGAAATTCCAAGACCTGTCAACTTCACCTTTTTTTCAAAAAACTCAATACTTAGAGCTGACCAGCTGTATTACTTTAGACTCCTGCAGATGGTACACAAAAACAAGTTATATGTAGATGGTGACGCAGAAAACCGTCATTACTGTGTACGGCGTCCAATAAGACGTACACCTAAAACTAGGACTAATTACGGCAAACAATCGGCCACTTATCAAGTACCACATGTCTTGAACATCCTAGCGGATAATTTAAAATTTAGCACCAGTGCAACCGTATTTAAGACTCAAACCAAGGTGATGTTTATAGAAAAGAAAGTGAGATATGACAATCACTAGGCGTGTCTCACTCTAAAGAATTTAAACTGTACTGTGTGAAGACGTGATTTTTTCATAGACATGAGGAACAATCAGTAAGGAAACATTTCGTGTTGTATTGTATCTGCTGGCAACAGGTATTGAAGAAAAACGTTCTATGTATATTGTATAACTTGTGATTCTCATTATAGGAAATGTACGATTTTTTGTATTTTTCTTGATTCACTTATTTTTTTTTCTCTGTATTGCTGGATCTTATTGCTAAGCACGCATATTTGATTTGAACATGTCCTCTACTGTGAACTACTCTGTTGTGGACTCCAGAGGGTCAGGAGCCCTCGTCAGGCACTCAATGCCTTTAGCTCCTGCCCCTTCAGCAGGGATTGTAACAACGTCTGCTGAAAAATAAAGTCTTCTTCTTCTTCTTCTTCTTAAGAAACTCCCTTTTCAATTGGGTCCAGTCGGTCAAAGAGCTCTCATGGTTCCCGAACCAAGTTCGACCAGCATATCCTAAGTAAAAGAAGACATGCCGGAAAGTTTCTTCTTTGTCCCACCTGTTGAAGATGCGGACGCGCTCCAGCTTTTCCAACCATTCTTCGGGGTCTCCAGCGGGGGCTTCCCAGAACGATGGCGGTTCTCGGGGGCTGCTGCAGGATGATTCGCGACGTTGTTACTTGCACCATGATGTTGGTTGCAGCGTTCCTTTTTCTTGGGCCCTTCTGGCAGAAAACCAAACTCGGGTAGCAATCCTTGCATTCGGCGGCTTTCTCTGGTAGGACTGGCTTGGCTACTTCCAGATGTCATAGGGAGCATTAAGGCTTAGTACCCAGCACCTCCACCAGATGTCACGAAGCCAAGGACGACGCAGTTTTCTTGAAGGAGAAACAAGTTTATTGGAGCGAACTTGTGCTCCCCTAACAACTTAAAAGAATACAGATGTGGCGAAGCAGCGGTCAACAAAGTGACTAGCACAGGCGAGTGTCGTCGAATGAATGCCGCGGCATCTGCTCTGCAGGCTTTTATCTTTCGGCGCAAGTGTTTCTGGAAACGTCGATTCCATTCTAGAAAATTGTAGATCACAGAAGATTATTCTGGGCTAGTGACGTTAGGGCGAAACAATTTGCTTATCTGAATGTGATAGCCCGTGCGTAAAAGTAAAGAATGTTAGATGCGCTTCGTTTGGAACGCAGAAAACCCAGCCGGGCGTGGCCCGGCAGTAAAAACAAACAATATATAAACAAACCCTTACATGGTTCGCGGCAATATAAACGGAACAAAAATACCTTTTCGTCGTTGGTGCAGACCTATGTGACAAATTTTTGGAGGTGGTCCAGGACGACCCTAGTCTTCCGGATACCTTGGCACAGCACGTACGTTTAAAAAAAATAATGCAATGCAATGTTGGCTTCGCATGTTGGCTTCGACGTTCTTCGCATGTTCGGAGCTGCCGTGATTGCCATAGGCCTAAAACTACTGTGCAAGAGCGGCTGAACCAACGCAACTCATCCCCGTATCCTCGAGAACTTATCAACAGATTGGAATGTTCCCTCTGCTCCCGTTTTGTATGTCGCCCGCGATAACAAGTGGGTATGTCAGAACCCAATACGACGTACCGCGGTATTAGGAGACGGGCGCCCTACCAGAGAAAACTGCCCAAGAGTCTGTCAAATTCCTGAACCACGTTGGAGTGCAACATAGAGCCCAACGTTTTATTCAAGGCACGCGGAGCGGCCCTAACAGTAGAAGTTGTGTAACAAACATTTGAATACAGCATCATGAATAAACCAAGGATTACAACGTACCGTCCTTAAAGAGACGAACTAAAGGACTGGCTGACCAAGATTGCGTAGATGACGGGTACGCATGTCGGCATTGAACGAAGGACGTGAGACAAAGATTTCTATTAATTCACGTTTTCGTACAAGACATGCGTACAGGAGGCTACTCAGATGACATATTTTAGCCTGTCTACAGAAGACAGTCGACCATGCCACTCGGCGTGATGCTGCCGCACGTAGAAGACCACGACCTCAACAACGACGTAAAACGACACATGCAACGTGGTGAGGACAGCCAACAGCTTGCTTGAGTTTGCAGAGCGGACCAGATGCTCGTGAAGGCCGGACGCTATAACCTTTGATGTGGAGACGCTGAGTGTCGCCCAGATGATCTCGTGTGCGTTTGTACCCCAATCCAATTATTACATTTAATACATTACCCTCATTTACATTCGGTATGCCGTGCAGCTCACTATTTATTTTTTGCACAAGAACTAGCACTTTCTTGCATGTCTGGCTTTTGTTCCAGTAGTTGTGTATGTGATCAAAACTTTCCATTTCATGTTTTAGCATTTTAACGCGCTCTGATGTCATATCTCTCAGGATTTTTAGATTGGGTTTCAGATGCTCTCCTCTAGTTTTATACTCACGTAATCCAGTGTTCGTAGGCCAAGGGTGCGTATGGCTATAAGCCTACATGCACCAGTTTAAATTATTGTTCTAGTATCCGGCGGTTGCGTTCTGCTTTTGGTTTTGATGTCAAGTTGTTCTACCACGAGGGGGCTGACCCCAGGGTATATATATGACGTCACTGATTAAATTATCCTCTTTGGCTTGACTCTTCGGCTCGAGCGTACGTCTCCTGCTTCGCCCTTCGGCGCCGTCAGCGACACGACAGCACAAAGGTGCAGCCGACTCCTGAACTATCGAAAATATAACCACTCGCATCTCTTCAATAATATGTAAGCTGGCGTACTGGCCGCAACTTTTTGTCGTTTAAGTATTTCGGCTGAAATGTTGAGTCAAGTTCGGTAGAGCGTTAGGCCTCCGTGGTCGACCGCATTGGGGAGAACACGGCGGCTAGCGACATCGTTCAGAAATCTGCCTTCATCAAGCGATACGCAGCAAATATATCCAATAACATGTAAACATCAGGAAATATGACAAAATATCGTCAACTGGCACAAGGCATTTCTTGCACCTGGCTGAAAAATAAGTAAAGCGTCACCACTCCGTTCATTGTCGTGTCAAGATGGCTGACATAAACGCGAAACGACCTCCATTTCTGCCGTGCCAGGGGAGGCTGGTCATTCCATGGAGCGACTGGCACCACTCATTCGAAACATACCTTATCGCAGCAGGCTGAAAACATTTCACGCCACAACGCAAAGCAGCCCTTTTGAAAACCTTTTCCAGAGCGTAAGCAAATCCAACTGCGCACATGATCGAGTCAGCCAGACCGGCGGGTGGATGCACCAGCAACGACTATGAATATTTTGTTCAACCCCTCGCGGCTCACTTTGATGTCTCAAAATCACAGCGGGTGAACCGCATACAGTTCCGAAGTTTATGTCAAGCAGAAACGGAAGCAGCAATCGACTTCGCGCGCCATGTGCAATACGTAAGTCGACAGTGCATCTTCGGCTCCGATGAAGCCGCCTCACTCGTGGATCAACTTATTGTGGGACTTGCGTGTGATAGCACCAGGAAACGTCTGCTCACCGAAGTCCCTGCACTGACGTGTGACAAAGCTATTCAAGTCATCCAAAACGTAGCTGAAGTTTAAGATCCGCTGCAACTATGGGCCTCTTCGATTTTCCACTTCTGGCTCCCCGCGGGCTGCCCGCGGGTAGCCCGAGGATTCCCCGAAGCCATAGGGATACACGGGAAAATCGAATGTTGGACTGCTTCTCGGGGAGTCCGCGGTGAGCCCGAGACTGTAAACGAAGAGGCCCTATATTGAGCATCTAGAGAAAAGAGGGTTCAAGCAATCGACGGGTCTCACGAGCCCGACCGCTTCAATTTCCACATCGTGAATAGCGATCCACTACGTTTAGAACCAGCCACCAAGTTCACCTCCGACAACTTGTGGTCGTTGTGACAGCACCTGGCATCAACTTCAACAGTGCCCGACCCGTTTTCCACGTCGCGAGGTTCGCCCTACAATCTCAAGAAACAGTAGTGTATCACCGTCACGTCTGGCGCTTAGGGTTGCCAGGACCAGTGCTCGGCGTTCTCGATGATGATGGTTGGGTGTTTATAGGGCAAGGCCGACTAGGGCAAAAAGCGCCAAAACGCTGGTTAGGTATGAAGGATGCAAACAAAAACTCTAAAATCATTCAACAAAAACCAAAGTAAAATAAGCAAAAGAAAATAAGGACGTCTGGTGTGATGGCCAGCTTGTGATGGCTCGTGACATGAAATATGGCTTAAAACTACGCGTGATAGAAAATGAGGTGTAAAAACTTGATGTCGTTGTAGCAGCCGGGAATGGCGGCTGCCGAAGGTAAGCGAGAAAGGAGACGTGGAGCTGGTTTGCAGTTTCAAGACACACTGTTTATTTTCCAAAGATGCGAGTGCCGAGAGTTCCCCCGACGAGGGAAAGAACGGAAACTCCCGCGTCCTTGTAAAAGAGACAGAAAAAAGGGCCCCCCGAGCGACCAGCCGCCTTGACAAATCCCAGTAGTCGGCCGGACAACAAGTTGTTCTCCGAAGAGGGTAGGGAGCAGGCGCCGGCGCCGCGAATACCAGTCCTTCACAAGGGCACGCTTATGACGGGCCGGCTGTAGACGGGAGAGAAAGGAATGCGCGATGCTATGCAGCTTCCGCTACAGAGGCTCCCCCCTAGATTGCGGAGCTTTTAAAGAAAGGCAGCAATTACCGGCTGAATGGCGAAAGGTCAGAGTCCACTGGTAATCACTGAAAACATACGTGAGAGGCTGCATGAAGAGAAACTTCAATATGAGCAGGCTTGGCGCGGTCAACAGCGACGACTACTCGTTTACCCCGCACGTCGATTGTGATGGTCCTGTCATTACGTCCCAAAATTTTGGACGCGCCATCCTACGGCGGAGTGATGGGCGGCTTCGTTTTGTCGTATCGCATGAATACATGTGCAGCTGAGTCCATGTCGGGAAAACTAAAAACCTTCCTGTTGCGGGCGATGCGAGGTGCTGTTGGCCTGAGTTGCGCAAGCCATATGCGCAGCTTCTGGATGTGGTCGGAGGCTGCTGGGGCGAAAGTGTCTGGTCGGAAAAGAATTCTCCCGGGAAGCGCATTGTTGAGCCGTACACCTACTCCGCTGCGCTGAAGCCGATGTCTTCCTTCACCGTGAAGCGCAGGCCAAGAATAACGAGCGGAGCTTCTCCACCCAGTGCTGGCGATCGAGTTTCGCTGCAAGTGCAGCTTTAAGTTGCCTGTGCAAGCGCTCAATCATTCCGTTGATTGCGGGGTGGTAGGCGGTTGTATGGTGCAGCCTCTTACCGAGGAGGTTCGAAAGCGCGAAAAAAAAGTTGCTCTGAACTTTCCGTCTCCGGTCAGTTCCTATGCCGGCGGTGCAGCCATAGCAGGACACCCATGTCTGAATAAAGACCTGCGCTACGATCTCAGCTTATATGTCCGCACTTGGTATAGCTTCGGGCCATCGGCTGCATCTGTCGATGCATATGAGCAGGTACCTGAAACTTTGGCAGTGCGCTAGCGGTCCTGACAGGTCGAGGTGAACGTGGTCAAACAGCGACTCAGGAGCCCGAAATTTCTGTAGTGCAGCTCGAGTGTGGCGAGTCACCTTCACTTGCTGACACGTTTCACATGTCCGAGCCCAACGTCGCACGTCCGCGTTGACTCCGGGCCAGACGAAGCTTTCTGTTATCAGCCGGTGGGTTGTACGGGCACCTCGGTGGCTGATTGAGTGTAAAGTGTTGAATACCACTCGGCGAAAATTCAGTGGGACGAAAGGTCTTGGGGTTGTCTGGGAAGTATCGCAGCTTATCGTGCCCTGGACGTAAGGAAGTGCAACCCCCGAAAGCACGAGTTAAGATCCCCCCCCCCTTTCAGTCTTGTCATCACAGTGTCCTCCCGCGGAGCCGCGGCCATCGCCTTGAAGTCGAGGACTTTTGTGCCGGAAGCGTTGGCGCGAGACAAGGTGTCGGATGGTTCGTTTTCAACCCCGGGAACGTGGCGGATGTCTGTAGAAAACTCAGACATAAATGAGAGCTGACGAATTTCCTGTTCTGAGTAGGAGGAACTGTTGTTGAATATGTAGGTGAGCATTTTCTCGTCTGTCAAGATGTAGAACTCACGACCTTCGAGGAAGTAGCGGAAATATACACATCCAATATAAATAGACTTACTATCCTTCAAAAAAAATTATTCGTGTCATTGATAACATCGACCGAATGCAAACAACAAAAGAGGCTTTTGCAAAATACCATATTGTTCGATTTGATAACATGTACCAATTCCGGCTATTAGATACAATGTATTACACTTCACCGGTTATTGCAAACTATCTAAAACAATTAGCTGGATTGCAAAGTCACTGTTGCAAATGACGAGGGGAAAGCGGGCAGGGCACGCGGCGCATTATCATCATGGTTAGTGGTTCGAGGACAGCCAATAAAGAAACACGTATCGCTCCGTCTAGGGCTCTGGGCTGTGACTCGCGGTAGCTTCCGCGACATCTTTGGTGCCGAAACCCGGGAAATCGCCCTTCGGAGCATCTCCGCATGGCTTCGTCGATCGACCGCCTTCGAAAGACTCGTGGCGTTGTCAGGAGCGGCGTCACGCGAGCTCTCAACCAGCTGAACGACCTGCTGCAGCAGCCCTATCCCGACGCGGCGACCCTTAGCTCCCACGTCGACTACATCGTGCAGCAAGACGCTTAGCTCACAGCGCTCAACGAGAAGATCGCTGAGGCAACGGATGATGACGCGCTGGAGCAAGAGCTCGAGGGAGCGGCAGAGTACAACCGCAAGGTTTCGTACGCCGTCTCTCGGGCACGGTTTCTTCTCAGAAATGCCAGCCGAACGCTCCCGTAGCCAGCGAAAGCGGGACAGCAGCTGCTTCAGCCCATGATCTGACGGATACGTCATCACGCATCGTGCCTGCGTCACGGCATTGGACAGTCGCCCTTCCGAAACTTCAGATTCCAGCGTTTTCGGGAATTCTGCACGAGTGGCAACCCTTTTGGGATCACTACAGCGTGACCATTCATGACAATGTCGAGCTGACAAAAATCGCGAAATTCAAGTACCTGCTGACGTACTTGATCGGTGATGCCAGGCGAGCCATCGAGGGCATCCGACTCTCGGAAGCAAACTACGACGTTGCGGTGAGCGCCCTCGTTCAACGCTTTGGCCGTCCAGAGTTGCTCATTAACGAGCATATCGATCAACTGCTGGCATTCACACCGATACGTAGCTCGACGAATATCGACAGGCTCCGCGAGTTGTACGACAAGGTACAGTGTGCAGCCGGGTGCACACTGAGCGGATTTTGCTTCTCTTCGGCCGCCCTCTCACCTCTCGGGAGCCAGAATGAAGCCGCAGATGAAAGACGCCGATTTGAGGAACATCGGAGCAGCCTAAGAAGAAGAAGATGGAGCAAGCCGAGCCTTAGGAGATATCTGCACGATGCAAGACATGATGAGACATGAGACATGAAGACATGACTGACGCGGAGACGATGCCGACTAGTGCCCTCTGAGCCCGGTCGCCAGCCCTTGCGGAATTGGCGACGCCGGACCGGGCTATGGAGGCCCTCCATGAAAGGCGACGCATTGTCCGTCAGGGTATCACGTCCATCATCGACAAGATTGAAGACCTCCTCCCAGCCGCAAGACCACCGATAAGTGAGTTAAAGGAACTTCTTCGTAATTTGATTGATTATCGTGATGCACTGAAGGCCATCAACCGAGAAGTTCAAGACACCGTGGACATTGACGTATTAGAGGCCGAGGTCGAAGATGCGCTTAAGTTCGAAGAAGTAGTTTGTATGGCGAAGGCGAAGGCTGAATTTAAAGTGATCCAAGCGCAGAGAGCTCGAGAAAACCTAATAGCGTCTTACAGAGGTGGAATTTGCGCAGAGCTGCAGGAACACCGACATGACATGAAAGAATACTGGGAGAGTATTTGTACTTCATACGCGAACCAACGTAAGGCAGCAGTGAATGACAAAAGCCAACTTGCGACAAAACCGAATGCGAATTCGCACGGTGTAACGCTGCTGGAACCCGACCACCTCGTGTCTAATCCCGAAAAGACTGAGTACAACCAGGTTACTACTCAAAATAAATCATCAGATCAAGGGGCAATGATGCCTACCACGCTTAGACCAGCGCAAGCAAAGGCCATCAGCAACGACCCGACTACACACAACCTGACCTCACATGCAACTCCCAAGGAACCATGTATTCTCAGTGCACCTCAATTGAATAACGAAGAAAACTGCAACAGTAAACAACCCAAGGCGCTTTCGAGCGATTTGCAGGTCGAAGACGGGAAGAGATCTTTGTTTCAACGTGACGTACTTGTTGCTCCAGTGTTAATATATATGGTCCCGAGCAAGGTGTGCAAGCGAAGCAAGGAAAAGACTGCCAAGAGGAAACGTCCGAAGACGAAGGAGCTAAAAGTCGGTTCAAATGGCACTTCACCCCCGCTTCGAGAAAATCGGCGCTGCAAACTACAGGTTGCGGAAGCGAAGCATATCTATGGGCGTCCGGCCGTTTTCGGTGAAGGGGCGTACAGGATGCCGCGAGCCAAGGCAAAGCGCTGAATTTGCCTCCAGGACACTCATATTATGCCGTGAAAACAAGCCTACTTCTAATATGCTCAATGTGCACCCGGCTGCCACTAGGAAAAATGACGTGAGGCGGAAACAGAAAGTAATACCTGCTACCAAGATGGAAAGAAGAAGCACAACTAGTCTCCTCACAAGACTGCTCCTAGTGGCCGCAGTGGCTTGGTACATGGGTCCACCAACGCCAAGGCATCGTTACCATCGGTGGAGGTGGAAGCTGCAAGATGTCGAACTCTTTGGCTCACATGGACTCTAAAGGAACGCTCCACGGAATAAACCATTTTTGTACGCGGACTTTGTTCATTCATTGTTGCGCGGGGGAGGATGTTGCAAAAGAAGTAGATCTGCCTCTCTCGTGCCCCATCATCATCATCAGGAGTTCATAGGAATAAAGGATCATCGGAGGGGCCTCGGCGGCTCGTCCCTTTGTCTACAGTCACTACACTAATGTTAATACACCAAATCCAATTTTATGGGCTGTACCTTAATTTCGCACAAACTATAAACTACAGTCACTAACATATAACATTCCAACATTGCTGAATCAGCACAAAAACACAAGCGGAATAACTCGCAAGGAGCTGCGAAATCATTTCGTGCTGTTACAGGAATGATTGCTTGTTGCGATTAACATGCTTCATTTTTTTTTTTCAAGAGTGTGAACAAAAGGTGATTATAATGTGAAATAATTACTATCCTTATCTTACGCGTCGAAAGCGTATTCTTATCTGGCGCACAGTTCCATTATGATGGAAATATTATCTGGGTTTTTATTTTTCTTTTCATCTTGTACTCTCACATTATTTGCTGTTTATATATTCCTTATTTTTCTCTTTCTTGTTGCCGTATGTGCATATATGATGCGTATGATTTCATGGATTATGTATAAGTATATATGAATATACTATAAAAATGTCCACAAATATACGTACTTATGTGTGCAAATGTACTTTTATATGCAATACCAAAAAAACGAAGAAATTGCACTATTCTTTATTGTCATTTTTCGCAAACACGAAACAGGTGGCGATTTTTTCCTTTTTCTTTTTATCATGGAATGTATTTTGTCTTGTTTCCGTGTCACATGCAAACCGATTGCATACCGTTGTCTGGTGTACCGGTTCCTTGGGCTTTGTCAAGCTGCAAAAGTGGCTTTTACCGGAGGAATCATCCACTTGTGGAAAATAAACTGAAACTGAAACTGAAATGCTTAATGGAACAAGACTGCGAGCATCTCCCTTCCAAAAGTGCTGCACCGTACTTCTGCAGGCTTCAGACGTTTCGAAATGGAGCCCAGTGGCTTCCGCTGTGCGCCCTCCTGTTGCTTCAGAACTTCTCCGACCGATGTGGAGGAGCCGTCCACCATGAGGCGTGTAGGAGTGTCAGGCAGTGGATGAATGAGAAGGGTAGTCGCGGCCAGCTCGTCCTCAGCTTTCTGGAAAGCGTTTTGGTGTTCGTAAGACCAACAAAATTCTGGTGCCGTTTGTTGGTCGTCTCGGCGTAGCAGGTCGGTCAATGGCTGTAGTACTCGAGCACAAGACGGAATGAACCGCCAGCGGAATTTTAGTAGCCCTAGGAACTCTCTCAGCTTGCGGAAACTTCTGGAGCTGGAAACTTCTTGAGGGATTCTACCCTGGATTCCAATGCCATAATGCCTTCAGCAGTGATGTGGTGGCCGAGGAAGTTGAGCGCCTCGACACCAAACTCGCACTTTTGAGGTTTAAACACCAGACCGTGCTCATCCGGACGATGAAAGAGCTGGTGCAGGTGCTTTTTGTGCTCCGTAGGCGTTCTGCTGGCCACCAAAATGTCATCCAGGTAGACAAAGACGAATGGAAGACCCGGGTGAACTCATTCATAAACCTTTGAAAGGTTTGTGCGGCATTTTTCAAGCCGTAGAGCATGCGGACGGATTCAAACAGGCCGAACGGAGTTCTTAAGGCGGTTTTCTGTATGTCCTCCAGTTCGACGGGGATTTGGTGGTATGCCGCTACGATGTCGATCTTTGCTGTTTATTTTCGTACCTGCCAACCGTGCACTAAAATTGTGAATGTGTGGCACAGGATACTGGTCCGGCGTTGTCGACGCGTTCAAGGCTCTGTAATAACCGCACGCGCGCCAGTCGTCCCCGTCATCTTTAGGTACCATGTGTAGCGGACAAGGGCGAACAATTTCCAGCTGCAGCATATGCTCGAACTCACTGCGTGCAGCTTCAAGCCTGTTGCGGACAGCTCTCCTGGCCAGAGGGCGACTGGTGGCCTGGTGGCAACGATGTGGTGAGGCACGTTATGTTTCACTGGCTCTTGCGTGTTGAGGGGCTTGGTGAGAGAAGGTAATTCGCCAGGACGTGGTGGTAGGCAGACACTGGCTCGGAGGCGCAGATGCCAGATGAGCAGATGTTTGACTCCAAACAACGCTCTTTGAGGGATGTGTTCTTATTCTTGAGGCAACGGCTACGTACGCTCACATCCGGGTTGGAGTGGCTGAGAAAGTCTGCTCCGAGTATGGCGAAATTAACGTACGCCACGACGAAGACCCAGCCAAACAGGCGCCTGAGCCCAAGCGAGTGGAAGGCGTACGTAGCGATGGCAGTGTTGTGCACTGCCTGAAGCGACGATGTGTTCTTGCTACGTCGGTGATCCTCGGGGGTTGCCGGGACAATAGAGATTTCGGCTCCCATGTCGACTAGCAGGCGTGAGTTGCTTACGCGGTCGACTACGAAGAAAAGGCGGCTGGGTGGTGAGCCGATGTCGTAAGCCGCCATTAACGACTGGCCAGAGCGTTTCCCGGGAACGAGCAAGGTTGATTGCAGTGGCTAGCAACCGTGCCGAAACAACGGTGGTACCAGCAAACTCCGTCCTGTCTATCTCGTGAATGGCTTCTCTGGGAAAAGCTTGGCTGTCTTGAAGGGGATCGGTTGCGTCGTTGCTCGTCCTGTTGAGGCGCGCCAGATAACAAAAGTTGCAGCATAAACTCGGTAAGTTGTTGCACTTTCTCCTGAAGGCGGGACGGTCGATCTGGTTGCTCGTGTGTTCTTGCAGCAGCTATGGGCGCGAAGGTTGGAGTAGAGTATTGCGGGATTCGATCGGCAAGTTGCGCTAGTCTATCAAGGGACGTCTCATTTGAACCCGCGAGAACCACGCGCACCGGCTGTGGCAGCCATTGCAGAAAAAGTTCACGAATAAGTGGGGGCTGGCCGTCCGGACGCGCGTGCACACCGAGTAGTTGCCGCATCTGGTGCAGCAGTTGGAAGGTCGTTGGTCGCCCAGCTCTTCACGACAAGAGAGCTGCTGAAGTGTGCTTTCTTAAGACGCCTCGATGCGGTCCAGCACCGTCATTTTGAGGGTGTCGTATTCCCCTTGTGTGGGGTGAAACCAAAATGTATTCGATAGCTTCGGCGATTTCTAGTGGCAGAGCTGCGACGACGTGAAGGTACTTCGTCGAATGCGAGGTGATGTGCCGGAGCTGAAAACGGGCCTCCACTTGGCTGAACCAAACTCTTGAATTTTTAGGCCTAACTTCAGTTCTGTGGTGATGACTGCCGGCGTGAAAACAGCAGTGTTGTTGTCGGAGCTCATCGCGGCGTGTTCCTTGAAGTGTTGTGCGGGTCACAAAGTTTGTTGCAGCCGGGAATGTCGGTTGCCGAAGAAAGCGAGAAAGCAGACGTGGAGCTGATGTGCAGTTTCAAGGCACACTGTTTATTTTCCAAGGATGCTAGTGCCGAGAGTCCCACCGACGAGGGAAAGACGTTTCGTGTGCTTCTAAAAGAGAGACGAAAAAAGGCCGCCCGAGTGAGCAGACGGCAATGCCGCCAGGACTAATCCCAGGAGTCGGCCGGAGAACAAGTTGTTCTCCGAATAGGGTAGAGAGCAGGCACCGCCGTCGCCAATACCAGTCTTTCACAAAAGCGCGCTGTCGACAGGCCGGCTGCAGACTGGAGAGAAAGGAATGCGGTGGTGCTAAGCAGCTTCCGCTACATCGTTAAGAGACCTAAAAGCATGTTTCACAGGAATCATGCGATCATCCGCTAAAAACAATGGTGGTTGTAGGTATGATGTTGCTTCTGTATAGTTGTAAAAAATGTTTGCGTCTTGTTGTGTGCAGCGCTTTGCATGAAATGAGAATGTGAATTACGGGTAGGCCCTCCCCACACCTGCTACACAAGGGTATTGAAGATGCAGTGAGCAAATGAGAATTTGTCGCGTGTGTGTGGCCTCTCCGTAATATAGCTAGGGTAAGGCAACTTCGTAATCTAGCTAGGGCAATCTGTTGTGTGAGTCAGTAGTGTATCGTCCTATGTGTGGTTTTATTATGTGTAACTTGTTGTCTTTCTGTGTATGCCAGTTGGCTTGCCGTGTTTTGTGAAGGTGTTCTTTTATGTGTGGCTTGAGGTCGGTGTAGGGTATTGTTGTTACGTCCACTCTGTTTTGTAAGTGCAACAGCAACGACCATTCGACCCACGGTCTTATTCCCCGCGATTCCAGCATGGCCCTGAACCCAGCACAGGATTAGTTAAAATTATGGCACATTACAATATGGATGCAATAAACAGACATAATGCCATAAACACATATTATGGCATTAAAAACGAGATTGAAAATGTGGTTTTTTCTGGTTCAGTGCGACGACAATGCATCCACAACGCTCAAACAATCTGTAAAAATGTCGTTCTTAGGAATTTGTTTTTCTAAGAGTTTGCTGAATGGTGATTCACCGAATGGTGTTTAGTGAAATAAACTTGACTTGATGATTAAAATGCCATAGGCTTCTGCTTAAAAGATAGTTGTGAGGAAGTAGCAGTAACTTTGCGCTATTGAAGAACATTTTGTCCAAGAAGACGGCCAATACCTACGGTAGGGCTATGTGCCACGAAGAGGAAGAGGAGGGGCTACTGGATTCCGGTGACAGGGACGGTGTGTTCCTGATTGCTCGGCGGTGCTCGGGAGCAAGAGGGCCGCCTGCGGACCGGACGCCGCTTTTCCAGTACCGGGTGCGCGACCGTGGTTCCCCTGCGACGTCCTAGAAGGCAACGGCCAGGGAACGACAGCACAGACCAGCGCCCCACGACCTTCCCACGTTCGAGGAAGTTCCGCCGGCGCGCCGAAGAAGCTACAGCCAACCTGCACCCTCCCGAACAGCTATCCAACACGTGAGACTTTTGCAGTTGGCGAACTTGACTTCCGTTAAAACGGAGTCGTGTTTTTTTAGGTTTGCAGCCCTAGTTAGTTTTCGTTTTACGTCGCCTTTCCACTCCGTGTGTTCTGCCATAAGCCAAACCTATAAAGCGTGTCATCTTCAGTTTCTCTCCATGTTCCGGTGCCCTGTCCCGTTATTCTTGCGTCCGTAACGCTGGGGATCGTTAGAAGAGCCTGTATTACATCACAATAGTGGTGTGTACGCTCATGGTTCTGCAAGAATTAAAGCTAAGACCATGAGCGGCGCAAGGCACCATAGTTGAAGTTTTCGAGCCATCACTGCAAAATTCGGCACATTGACCTTTACCTTGCAGGGACAATAAGTGCTGCAGAATCGCAGCACTCCGAACACTGCTTTTATTCCTTTTTATAAAAGAAACCTCAAAACAAACAGGCTGCAGTGGCCATGGTGGTATAACGTCAGAAAATGATGATGATGTGCATACATCTAAAAACCCAGCGGAAAGATTTGAAGCTTCCTCTCTCCCCCTTACAGAGTAGGGCAAACAAACAGATGGACGATTTGAACATAGCTGGTTTGTAGATGTATCATTGAGGACAGGTTTAAAAGGACAGTTATTCAATGCTAAGACCTTAAAAGCACATAATAAATCTATGTACATATGTTGATGTTTTGATGTTCCACGCACCGTTTGTTACTTCTATCGTACAGACTCTGGGCCGGGCTAGTGCGGAATACACCAAACGCAAGGCGCAGGCCCAAGTGGAGCACTGGATCAAGCATCTTTAGTACTGTTTTTGAAGCCGACCCATACAAGACACTGCCGTAGTCTAGTCGAGACCTGACGAAGGCGGTAGACACGGAGAAGGAGTTCTTTGTCTGCACCATAGCATTGGTGGAAGAGGACCTTCAGAATGTATAGTGTTTTCTGGCATTTAGGTTTATGTTCTTTGATGTTTGGGACGAACGTGAGTTTTTTATCAAATATGACACCTAAAAACTTGTGTGCCTTTTTTAGAGGAAAAGATGCACAATGAAGGGTCATCTCAGGGTCCGTAATTATCCCACGCGTGCGGGAGAACACAACACAAGTGCTTATGCCCGGGTTTAGTTTAAATCCATTGAGGTCCGCACAGCCAGGAAGTTTCTTAACACCGTGCTGTACTTGACGTTCGTAAATCGACAGGTTACAGGATTTAAAAGATATTTGTACATCGCATACATAGATAGAACAGGAAATGCATGGCAGCAGTGCCTTTCGGATGCAGTTTATCTTAACTATAAACAATGTGCAGCTTAGAACGCTGCCTTGCGAGGCACAATTTTCCTGCCCATGTATCCCGGACAGGGATGACCCAACCTTGACACGAAATATCCTCGTGGACATGTACTAGAAATGCTTTTTTACATGTTACCACTCACTCCAAAGATCTTCAGGTCGCTAAGGATGCCGTATCGCCAGGTGGTGTCGTAAGCCTTTTGAAGATCAAAAAATACTGTAAGGCAGAACTTGTCATGTACAAATGCATCTCTTATGAAGTATTCCGAAGCAACAAGTTGATCACCCTGCCCGGAAGCGTGCCTTGTAGCTCTAGAGAAGACCATTGTACACAAGAAAGTACACGAGCTTCCGGTTTATCATCTTCTCGAGAAGCTTGCACATGCAGCTGGTCAGGGCAATGGGTAAGAAGTCAGGGCAATGGGTAAGATAGCGGGAGAAGAAGGGTCCTTCCCCTCTTTCAGGAAAGCTACAACTATGACCTGATTCCAAGAGTTTTAAATGTGCCCCGATAGCCATATCTTGTTGTATAGCCGGTATTCAAAAGCATAGAATGCATGCAGGCAACCATGCAAGTGCGCTGCCATATCTCTGGCCAAGCGTCTGTTGCTAGGTGACGTTGTGCGCACGGCCCGCAGTTGAAGCACCACTCTTTTCCTCTGTGCAACCGTGCGAGTGCGCCGTCACTCGTTACGTCGGGCTCCGCGGAATGGCAGTACTTGTCCATGCTAAGCACGACTGTGAAACACATAACGGTGTTTCACGTCACAAACTCTACGGAACGCAAAGTATTGCCTCGAGTGCAATGTGAGTGCGATTAATAACATCTCTGTAGACGCCACCGTTTAGAATAGGATTGGAACGGAGCAGATGACGCACGGCGGTGTTTTTTTCCTTCCGCATGCGGCTGCAGTGGCCCAAGCCACGCCGTGTCCGTGGTGCATCGGCCATGTCTGTGGCTGTTTCCAGCGTTGCCAAGCGAAGAAATTGACCGCTAAAGTTTTCAACCAATACCGCCTATAGGTGGAGGAGTGTTAAAAGAGTGTCTGCGTGTAGGTGTTGTACCATTGTATATGTTATGTTTGGGCCATGAGCTGAGGGTTCGCAGGTGCTCAGAGCAGCCCTCGTTCATGTAGTGAACACGGAGTTGTAACAAATCTTTGATTTGATGTGGTCGCATAGGGGCTTTTTTTCACAACAGGCTTCTGTTTAACGAAAGTGTTTGTGTAGTGTGCAGAGATGGACACGTGTTGAAAGTGTTGTGCAAGTGTGTTAGCCTGATCTTCGAGTGTGTTCCCTATTGTGCATACCATGGCAGGCTATGTGTGTTGTCCATTAAGTTTACGTATTCGTGTCCATACCTTGCGTGTGTCTGTGTATGAATCGATTAATGTTATAAAGGACCCCCAACTGCCTTGTTTTGCCTCTCGGCGCACGCGCTTTCCCAGAGCCTTGCCCTTTAGAAAGAAATTATGTTACCCTACGTGGGGTGCCTGCGAAGGACACCCCACGCCTTGTTCTGGGCATGTCGCGCTCACCCGCAGTCCTCAATCCACCATGGCCTCCTCGGGTTGCGCGCAGCACCGGAGACCTGGGTACTGGCCTTTTCGGCGACGTGGAAGATGTGTGCCGTGAGTAGTTGGGTAGCTGCTTCAATATGTAGGTGCATTACGGATGTGTGGTGTAGTTTCGATGCTTCTGTAAAGGTACACCAGTTCGCTCTAGCTTCATTGAACCTGTTATGGGAAGGTGAATTGTTCGGGCTTTACCTATGTAAGTCACTGTGGTTGAGAAGTGGTCAACCATATGGGTTAGTGTCAACCTCCCCCTCAAGAGATGGAAAGAATACTGCAGAGCCAAAAGGACCAATAGGTGTGAATAAGTGTTATGTCTTATATTATGGTATTTAGGCTTGTTTTTATCAAATAGGCATGCTCCCGAAGATATTCGATATTTTTCGACAAGCCGACATCGGGCATCCGTGCGAGCAGAGCCCCCAACAGAGTTATGTACGCTAAAGTCGCCTACAAGAATAAAAGATGCGGGTAGCGGATCTACAATGCCCTCGAAATCCGAGCTCGAGAGCTGGAAATCAGGAGGGATGCATACAGAGCATCGGGTTATTTGCCTATTGAAAATTATGGTATGAATGGCGACAGCCTCAAGAACGGTCTGTAATTGGATAGTGTGACACGCCAAAGACTTTCGGGCAATGATGGCCACACCACCTGAAGATGCACAACCACCATCCCTGTCCTTCCTAAATACCAGGTAACTAGTCAAAAAATTTCTATGCTTGGAATTTAGATGTGTTTTTTGTAGACACAGACACAGGACACTTGGCTGATTGGAGTGCAGTACCTCGTACACATCGTCCATATTTTTAAGAAGGCCTCTACAGTTCTACTAAATTATCTTTTCACTTCCCATCATTTAGTGTGAGAGCTAATGGAGTGTGTATGTTTATGTGTCGCCTTTTGCGGCTGTGAGTCTTGTCTTTTTGGGCTTGTCGGGAAGCTTTGGCGTCGGGCTATGTTCCTTGCGGTGCCCCACAGACAAGAATGGTCCGACCTCAATTTCGTCGTCGTATGTCCTCGAAGTGCCTGCGTGATCAGGCTCCTTGGACCGCGCAACGTTTGGGCTGCGCTCTGCATGGCCCACAACTGCCGAGGGCTTTAAGAACGCCTCGAATGGCGCAAGCAGTGCAGCGAGGGTGGGAGCTGCCGCGGTTGCTCCGTCTTCGTCTCCTCCGTGCCCTCGCATATTCTTTGGGCCGGTAGATAGAAAACTATGGAAGCAGCATCATCCCCAACCGACGTGGTTGCCATCAAAGCAGCTGTTGGCTCAGCGAGCGGTGCGGAGTCACGTTGGGCTGCCCGAGGCAAGCCGGTGGGGTGCGAGGACGAGACCAAGTCTGACTCGCGGCACTGTGTCACCGCTGAAACAAGACGCCGCTCCGCCCCCCGGCGAGCTGCGTCGGCGTATCTCCCCAGAGAGAAAGAGGCGAACAACTTCTGCGCCTCTGAGAAGGTGATGTTCTCTGTTACCTTGACATTAATTATCTGCTTCTCCTGCTTAAAGTTTTCAAATTTTCGTGAGTACGCTCAAAGGGGTCGCTGCAGTTGCACAGGTGAAGGTTTCGGAATAACAAATTCACAATTTTCTAAGGGATAGTCACGCTGCCCGCACTTTGCGCAGGTACGTCGGCCACGGCAAGGGTTTGTGCCATGCTCGAACCGTTGGAACTTGAAGCAGCGCTGTGGGTTCGGGATGCAGGGGTGGGCAGAACAATGTATATATCCAGCATGTATATGGATTCTGGAAGGATGGATCGATCGAAGGTCAGGATAATGTGTTTATTTGCTATCTGTTTGTCATCGCGGCGTATCGGTATGCGCTTTACAGCCGTCACGCCCTGATCTCTAAAGCCTTCAAAAGGTCCGCATCGGTTTCAGAAATCAGATCTGCCTCAGAGATCACACCCTGAGAGCTGTTGAGGCTGCAGTGAGATTTGACGCTGATCTCCGTATCTTCCATGCGGGTTTGTTTGAGGAGGATTGTGGATTGTTGCTGAGTTTTTACTTCAACTAGCACTTCGCCTGTTCGTAGTTTTGTCGCCAGGAAAGATTTGCCAATGATTCCTTCAAGGAACTTGGAGACGAGGAAACCAGACTGGGAGAAGATGGGTTTCCACTTATCTACTCTTTCAAAGATAAAAAAACTGGGATTGGTGCCAGGTTTCTGAATGTTGAAGTGGTAAGGATGGGAAGGAAACTTCGATGCGGCCCCTTGTCAAGGACCGATCAAGTTTTGAGAGGGGTTTTGATTTATCGATACGGCAAAGGAAAAAGCAGTGGGGGGGTACTTTCTTCATCAGCCTTACCCTGATAGCTGAAGAGGTCCGGAGCTCCCTGGCTCGTAAACAGACAGGAAGCCCATCCGCCGGAGCTTGACCTGAGCTCCGACGGCCACCGTTCGTAGGTTCTCACCCTCCACCTATAAACACCTCTCCACGGTTAGATACAGCTTATGTGTTGCGGCTCGGGGTACGCGGTGCCGCCAGTACCGTCACCAAGATTACTCAAGGTTGCTCGGCGTTCTCCTCCAGTGTGCGGCCGCTGTGGTAGGATGTGGCACCGCTGCAACAGTGTCCCCCTCTGGGGAAAAACTTGCTTCTATTGTGGTAAATCGGGCACTTCAGGAAGGCCTGCCGTACGCCACGTTCTGCAACCACGCAGTCCGTCGTCACCTCGTGTGAAACTACCCACCCAGTCACCGTTGCGAAACATCGAGGCCCTACCCGACGACGAGCAGGACGTCGCCGTCGTAAACAAGCTCGGCCAACATGCGACGCCAACGCCCAAGGATCGTGCTCTCATGTCATCGTGAATAACAGCTTACTTTCCCTGTTCGTATCTGAGCTAGCAGAATGAAGATGGAGATAATCGCAGCGGGCAGAAGAAATGCGGCAGCTAAAATCGGAACTAGCAGATCTTCGAGAGAAACTACGAGCGAACTTGTCTGAACTTGAGGAGAGCACAGGGGAATCTCAAGAAGTTTCGGTTGAGTGGTTCAAGACGAAAAAAGCTGACGAGGCCGACGAAGATTCTGAGAAGGCCCAAGAAGCCGACAAGCACAAGAGAGACGCAGAAAAGTTCGAAGAACCGAGCCAGCTCAAGATCGAGTATGCCCACACTGCCGTTTCGAACTTCCCCACATTACCCAGGTCAATAGCACCTCCATCATTCACAGCACAAGAAACATGCCAACAGAACTTCTTCCCAGCGTAACATCGTCCGTCACCAACCTCAGGTCACACCCGCAGGGAACTAACGCTTGGGGAGGGATAAAACCAATGAGTGTTACCCGGAAAGGAGGTGCGTGTTTCAGCTGGTGTGATGGTGCAGTGAAGTGCTTCACACAGGAAAGCACAGTGCAAGGGAAGTGTGCTGCAAAGAAAGAGCGAAGGGTTATATCGGTAAGATTTGTGTTAGTTGTATGTTTTGGCTATATGAATTGTACTGGTTTTGTTCTCGTCCTGAAGGGAGAAGGTGAATTTAAAAAATTTTTACTTAGGGGGAACTACGTAGAATCTGGGAGTTTCGGTTTTGGCATCGGTTTTGATGTCAAGTGATTCTACCACCAGAGAGCTATCCCCATTGTATATATATGACGTCAGTGAATAAATTATCCTCTTTGGCTTAACTCTTCGACTCGAGCACACGTCTCCTGCTTCGCCGTTCGGGGCCGTCGCCGACGCGGCACAATTGTCTTCAGCGTGACGGTGATAAATTACGTGGAATTTGCATGCATCATTTCCAAATTGATTTCAGGTAATAGGTGAATGCCCGATTCTATCGAAAAACACTTCTAAGAAGTACTTTTTAATATAAAGTTTCCATTTATATCTACACCCATAGGTATAAATCAACAAAAACGGTGACTTACACGCGATTCAACAGAACGCATACCTCAACAAATAAGCTGTTCAAGCAGACGTTACTATAGGCCGCCAAAAATAGTATGAAAATCAAGTACCTATGACAAGTGATGTTCGTGAATCAGATTCTTTAAAAATGATTCCGTTTGAATGCCCTCAATATTGTCGTTTTTGCGTTGCTGTGCGTGTGGCGGCTTTTTAGGCATGTTTAGCTTTTGTTCACTTGGATGTGTATACTGCGAAATATTTCCTTTTTGTTCTTAGCTTTTTAGCCCGTCCATTGTGAGATGGGCCAGGCTTTTAAGAATGGCTGTCGGATGCTTCGAGATAGTTTTTACCTCACATATTATAGTGTTTACGTGAAAAGGTCGTATGAACACATGAATACCACATGGTATCCTGATTTCTTAGAATTAAGACTAAGTAAATTCAACCTTGATCCCAACTTCCTTGGCTATTACGTAGCTTCCTCTAAAACAACTTTCACTGAGTCACTGTCAAACAAACTACGTCGTCTTTTCTCCGGTATACTCAGAGGTACTTTACTTTTATGATCTGCCCGGCAAAGTTAAGCTTTCACTGAGCCCATTCGGTAATGATTGTGTTCTTTGCCGTGAGATTACACCCGATAATAACGCTGCCTTATTTCAGTTCGGAATGAACATAACCGGTGCATGGTGTAACGACTGGTTGATGAAACAATAGAAATAAATGTAAAGTGATGGAAGTAACGACAAAAACACCCAGGAGCCTTAATATACCTTTTTTGCAAACATTCTTGATTCAGTAAGGTCCTGTAATCACTAAGGAGTCTATATATCATCGGACCCCTCGTGCGAACCGCACGATAACCACATGACAAACAACGTAAACCGTACACTGGGCTATTTACAACGTAATTTTTTGGTCCAACGTCATCACTGAAACTACAACTGTACAAACTTCTTATACGCCCGAAACTGCAGTAGGTCACGTCTATAGCTTACACGCTCCATTCCTTTTCGAATATCATCACACAGCTAGTGTGATGACCATAAAATCCTAGTAGCTGCTACCTGATCGGTCTTTACGCCATCTGAGTCAACGTTTGTACCTACTTCACAATTTTCTTTACGGCGAGACGTATCACTATTTCCTCCTATCAAGTCCCTCTTTCATATCTCATTACTAGATCATCGCTATAAGATTAAACCTATTCCCTGTCATTCCAGTCCGCTCTATTAAACTTTCTACCACACGCAATCACTAACTGGAACCACCTTCCCGAGCCGCTTTTAATAATTCGTGTGTCACGCCAACTCATCAAGTCGACAGGATGCACAGAAGAACATTTAATTGACGAGGAGGATATTTCGGAGCACACTTATCTACATACCAACGACACAGCCATTCTCGTACAGCGGAACATCTCAGCACAACGGGGCCGCCTTGTTGATAGCCCTATCCTTGACAACTTCTTAACTATCTTCCCCGCCAACAGCCCTCAACCACCAATTTATATACTCAACAACCACAGTAAACCCTCCGAACATCACCACAAGTTCAAACCCCTCTTTGTAGCCGCCAACGCCCTTGCTGCACATCACCCCTTCGTTATTACTGGGGACTTCAATGCTCCCCATACGGCCTGGGGCTACCCACGCGATACTAAGAAAGGAAGGCACCTTTTGGAGCTCCTCCACACTCAACATTTTACTCTAAATACACCAGATCAGCGAACGCGAGAAGAAAATTGCGTCCAAAGAGACACTACACCAGACCTCACGATCACCTATCACACAGGGCCAACCACCTGGCAGCGTCTAGACCTTACACTAAGCAGCGATCACCGCTTTATACAGTTACAAGCTTCTAAACAAGCCCCTAACCCTCCGCGCACACTGCAAACTCACATAATCAATTGGGCTGCTCTCCGGAAATTTCATGCTTCTGCTAACTCCAATGACCCAATACTTACACTTCTAGCACAGTGGACACAACTTCTCCACGATGTTCACACGCACCAATATCCCCTAGACCCAGCCATGCCATCTCCACATGTAGACGCCAGACTACACCACATGTGGGAAGCTCTTGGCAGCCTTGAACGTCGTTGGCGTAAGCAACGGTATAACAGGCGACTCAAAATCCGCATTTTCCACCTCGTAGCGGCCATAGAAACCCCCTTTCAAACACAAGTTGAGGCAGTCTGGGACACTGTATCAGACAGCATTCGAACAGGCCTCAGCATGAAGCGCAAGTGGGCTCTCCTAAGACACCTAATTGATCCCACTTCCTCTTGAACTCTCCAATCTAGTCGTGTAAGGCAACTAGCCCTCCAGTTAACCGACTCCAATACCACCTGGCCCCATGCATTAACCGAGCAGTACCTCCCAGCAGGCTCACCTGAGCCACTGCCTCAATACAGCGGCCCCCCTAACAAACCCCTTGATCTGCCTATCCCTGAAGCGGAAGTGAGGGCAGTCCTACATGACCTCCGACTGCAGTCAGCTCCAGGTGGGGACCACATGCCCAATAAAATGCTCCGTAATTTAGATGATCCTTCGATAAAATATCTCCCCGGTCTGTTTAACGCTTACTGGGAAGCAGGAACCATCCCCCCAGTTAGCTCACGCATAGGTCAATCTCATTCCTAAACCAGGGACACACCTCTCCCACATTAACTTTCGGCCTATATCGCTACCTTCCTTCTTAGGAAAACGGTTGGAGCAAATAGTACTTGCCCGCCTGAATAACTGTGGACAAACAGTTACTTGCCTCACACATCTATGAATTCTATTCAGGCCTTGCGGCTAATGACGTACACCTGCGCCTGTACACGGATCTCCTCAAGCAACCGCCCAAACATGACTATTCGGCCATCTTGGCCCTAGACTTACAAAAAGCATTTGATCAAGCCACACTTCGAGGCCTTACCAGCATGGCTCCCGGTGACCGTACATGTAATTATGTAAAGGCATTCCTATCAAATCTCACGGCACGCTACAAATACAGTGACCTCCAATGCCCCCCTTACCAACTCCCATCCATCGGCAATCCACAACGTTCAGTCCTCTCCCCCTCCTCTTTAATCTCGCTGTCTCCCACCTTCGCCCATCCTGGACAATATCCCTTGGCTATGCTATAGTATGTACGCTGATGACATCACCCTTTGGGAAACGGGGGGCAGAGACGCTGATATAGAAGCAACACTTCAAGCAGGAATCTCAGCGGTACCGCAGGCAGACGAGACAGCAAGTTTAACATGCCCGCCATCAAATTCTGAACTCCTCATGCTATCACCACACGCCACCACCCATAAAACAGCACCCAGCGTGCATGCATATCTGGATAATGCTCCTATGCCAATTGTGAATCGCATAAACATATTTGGTCTAGTCATCCAATCCAATCGCCGAAACACATCGGTCCTACACACCCTTTCCTCACACGTAACGCAAATCATAGGCCTCCTGAGGCGCGTAACAGCTAGGGGCCACGGCCCGACGGAGAAGGACCACTGCCGATTTATCCGGGCATTTCTATTGAGTTGCATTACCTACTCCCTCCCATATGTGGCCCTTTCTACCACGGAAATCACCAAAGTAGACGGACTCATCCGAAGGCCTACAGTGCTGCGCTCGGCTTGCCTCCTCACAAATCCACTGCCAAACTATGGGCACGGCACCTACAACTCCCTGGACGAATTAATTGAAGCCCACCGTACCGGCCAGATACATCGCCAGCACAACACATACATGAAATCTTACTTAAAGAGGCAGAAATACATACTCCTTTTACATCAACCCCCCGACTCGCATTCCACCCAATTATAGAGATAACATAACAATCCGTCTACTCCCCGTAATATGAACCCTACCCATCATATTGCCCGACGAGCGGCTCGAGCGCGTGCCCTCGTTTCCACTTCCCCTCCTAGCCAACCACCTTCGACGTAGATGCTGCAGCACACAGACACAAGACAGCCTTCACTGTAGCTGTCGTCCCCTCGCCGACTACTACTCCTCTCACTTATCTCACTATTCCCACCACAACCCCACATGTTGCGGAAGACGTGGCTATAGCCCTGGCTCTCGCATACCGGCCTCCCCTTGATCTAACATTATCTGATTCAAAAATAGCCATCAAAAATTTTACTAGCGGCAGTATCTCCACGCTAGCCTGCAGAATTGTGCTTCAAACTTCGCCCCCCCCCCCACCCCCAGCATCGTACAGAGCTCCTCTGGTTACCGGCAAACGTGGGACTAGACGGCAAGGAGGACTAGGCGGCACGAGCACTAGTCACTTCTGCGCCTGACGAGACTCTTCCCGTCAAGGAGTTTACTCCGCCAGGCACTTCTCACCACGTACAGGGAGCTTACAGATTACTACCGCCTCTCC
Source organism: Haemaphysalis longicornis (assembly GCA_013339765.2). NCBI lineage: Eukaryota > Metazoa > Arthropoda > Arachnida > Ixodida > Ixodidae > Haemaphysalis > Haemaphysalis longicornis. The sequence continues at coordinate 237,873,050 of CM023450.1, read as the reverse complement.
CGCAACACGCTGCCCCCGGCTCACCCATCCCTAACACCCTCGGAGGAACGGCTGTGGCACCTCCTCCAAACGGAATCGCTCCCCAACCGAGCCCTCCTTCATCACATTTACCCATTCGCCTACCCCTCTCCGCTCTGCCCGCATTGTCGCTCTAAATCCACAGTGCAGCACAACATGTGGCCCTGCCCCTCTGACCCCCACCCCACATATAACTCCACCACCCCCCCCCCCACTGGACGGAGGCCCTGGGCCGCTCGGACGAAGACTCCCAGCGCCACTCGTCACCCGAGCACAAGCCGTGGTGGCGACCCTTGGGGCGGCCATGGCGCCGCCTCAGTCCAGTGGTGTCAACAGGCACGTAACCAGAATTTTTTTTGGGGGGGAGGGAGTGGGGCAACCCAAGGTAACTTTTATATGCAAGTAGGGGAGAGGGCGAGGGTACCCGCCGTTACTAATACAGGGCACGGCGGCACCATAGCGATGCGGTGTTCTAACCACTTCGTCTTCATCGCGCAGATTCTACTCGGCCTACCACTTCGATCCTGCACTGCAATCACCGTAAAGCCGCTGCCTGTAAGCGACGACGGAAGAAATGCAACGACGAGCCACGTGTTCACGGCTCCCGCACGGATCGCCCGAGATTGTCAACGCTAACAGCCATCGTCGACACGGTCGGATCTCGGCGCATGCGTCCAGCCATGGTCGCGCCTCCGGGACCCACCTATAAGTTCGCCACTCAAGGGCGCGGCGGCCACAGGGCACGGCATCACCGTAGCGATGCGGTGTTCTAACCACTTCATCTGCATTGCGCAGGTGAGGAAACGTTTTGGTAAATGTATCCGCTCAAGTGACCGCTGTTTGTTGGTGCTGCCGTGCCCTCGGCTGTTTGACTTTGCGTGTGACTGCGCATTGTTTCTCGGAAGACTGTTGTTGCTAGGGGGCGACAGTAGAGACCAATCCCGGACCTGAACTTACTCAAATTATGAAACAACTGAAAGAAATTCAACGGATATAAAGGAAATTAAGAAAAAAGACTAGTCGATATCGACAACAAACTAGATGCTCTAGGCGCGCTCGAAGAAAAACTTATTTCCTGCCAAGACCAAATTTTTTCCATGACTAGCACAATCCAAACGCTCGAGCAACGAATTGAGGAACTTGAGAACCGCAGCCGACGATCAAACTTAATCGTTTACGGCCTAGAAGAAACGAAGGATGAAACAAGCGAAAAACTTGAACGCGCTGTCAATAACGATATCATAGAAAGTATTCTTGAGCTGGAGCCGGTTCAGATTGAAAGAATTCAGAGGCTGGGCAGGCCTGCACCCAACAAAACTAAGGCCAGTTATTATGAAACTTTTCGATTCAAGGCAAAGGGCGGCGATACTAAAGAATGGCTTCAAAGTCAAGGATACTGATCTGTCTATAGGAGAGGATTTTTCTCTCAAAACGCGTGAAATCAGAAAAAAAACTGTGGGACAGTGCAAAATCCAACCGAGAAAAAAAGGACAAAGTAGCGTTGGCATACACGAAGCTGTATATTAACGACATCGCTTATGTCTGGGACGATTTAAAGGATGAGAGGGTACCATTGCAAAAAAAACGACGACACTGTAAATCGTCCAAAGACGAGACGAAACGCTCAATCGAAGAAATAACAATACTAACTGTAAACGCCCGCAGCATAGTAAATGAGACTTCATGCCTTGAACAATTACTGCTAGATCAAGAACCACACATAGTAGCTATCACAGAAACGTGGTTGACGCCTGATATCTTCAGTGATGAGATCGCTCCTCCGGACTACGCAGTAATCCGGAAAGATCGGCCCACGCGCGGTGGTGGCGTAACCCTGCTGATAAGCAAGTCTATTCCTTCTGTCGCTCTTCCTGATGTTTTGGGCGCTCAGGCGGTATCTGTAAAATTAATTGCGATGGAATTAACATAGTTACCGGGTGTGTCTACAGAAGCCCCTCTTCTGGGAATGATTCTATTATAGCGGTTCGAGAATATCTTGAAAGTCATGCTCACAATTCTCGTTAGTTATCATGGGGGACTTGAACCTTCCTGATATAGACTGGAACAACATGCAGTACACGTCACAGTCATCAGAGACACTTATTAATTTAATTTTAAATTTCAGACTACAGCAGATCATTTTACAACCAACAAGAATAACACAGGAAAAAAAACAATTCTTGACCTTATTTTGACTAGTGGCCAGTTTTCGCCAAATAAAGCAGTCGTTAATGTCATCCCAGGGATTTCTGATCACCACATACCAATCTGTAAATTGAAGCTATGATTTAGCATAACATCGCAATCAACAATAACAACTGTCCGAAATTTTCATTACGCTGATGATGCTAGCATTCTCGCCTACTTGGCTCACGAATTTGATAAGTTTTCAAGCTTGGCTGTCGATCCATTGACTGATGTGAATTGCATATGGTCGAGCTTCAAGGCTATTGTCATATTTTGTATTACCAATTTTATTCCTCTAAAGGCTAAAAGGCAACGCAAACATAATCCGTGGGTGACACGCGAAGTGTTGCAGGCCAAGCGCAAAGTGAAAAGGCTACGTCATGTAATCAAAAAGAAAGGCAAAAATTCAATGCGCATGTCTAACCTGGCAAGTGCTGTTGCAGACTTCAAGAGAAAGGCAAAACTTGCTAAAGAACATTATTTCACCACCGCGCTACCCGGCTACATTAAGAGCAACGCTTATCTATTCTGGAAACACTTTCGGCTCGGCACAGGAACAACTTCATTTCTAACCGATAGCGAAAGAACGAGTCAGGCCAATGTGTTCAACAATTATTTTCAATCTGTTTTCACTGATGACAATGGTATCACTCCCACAATCATTCCACTTGTCGCAAAGCCAATTGACCATTAGTTATAAGTGACGAGGGTATTTTTAACCTTCTTCTGAACTTAAGACCCCAAAAAAGCATGTGGCCCTGATGATATCGCCAACAATTTTCTGTTACGATACGCAGAGTGGTGCAGTAAATACCTAGGCATTATGTATCGCAAATCTGTTCAAACTGCAAAAGTTACATGCGAATGGAAAGTAGCGAAGGTTATTCCAATACAAAAAACCGGAGATACAGCTGTTCCTTCTAATTTCAGACCGATATCGCTCACCAGTACGTCATGCAAAATACTCGAGCATATTGCTACGGACGTAACAAATGGATGAAGGGTTTATTTACAAGTCGTGCGGAGCCACAGGCAAGACGGGGCTACCACAGATGCCGGTCAGCAGCGAGCCGGGGAAAAACTCTTCTTCGCCCTCCTCTTCTACATGTCAGCATACCCCCTGGATCCCGTTCCACTGGAACATACCCTACACAGGCGATTCACTGCCGACTAACGTAACAGACAACCTAGTGATTGTCCTGTACCTAACACTGTAAAAATTTTCCCCCCCGTGGAGACAAAGCGCACCGAGCAAGTTAAGGAGTGCGGCTATGACAACGCTTCAGCCGAGCTACATGCACGGCCTGGGTCTTGCGGGAGCGACAGTTCCGAGCAGTAACTTTTGCGATAACATAGTTCACGGCACTCAGCTGAGACAGCACTACAAAGGGCCAGAGTACGTAGGAAAAAAACTTTTGGTAGCGGCCTCGTTGGCGAACTGGAGTCCACAACCAAACGAGTTCGCCCGGGTAGTAGGAGACTGGTGGGTGGCGCTGATCGTAGCGTGCTTTGGTTCGCCCCTGGGAGCTGAGGGTGCGCAGTCGAGCCAGTCGCCGGGCTTCTTCAGCGAGGCACAAAGTCTCAGCCAGTGACATATCTTTAGGCGAGGAGAATGAAAGGATGGTGTCTAGGAAGCTTTGAGGAAGGCGGGCGTACAGAAGGAAGAACGGAGAATAGCCTGTGACCTCGTGTTTGGCGGTATTGTACGCGTAGGTTATGAATGGAAGAACAGTGTCCCAATTGTTTTGTTCTGAATCGATGTACATAGACAGCATGTTAGTTAGCGTGCGGTTTGTGCGTTCAGTGAGTCCGTTCGTCTGCGGGTGGTATGGTGTGGAATGTCGATATTCGGAGCCACAAAGCCGAAGAAGCGCTTCCACGACGTCCGCCGTAAACTGGCGGCCACGGTCACTGATTACAACGCGAGGAGCTCCATGGCGTAGAATGACACGATTCAAGAGGAAAGATGCGACATCCGCGGCCGTTGCAGTGCAAAGAGGAGCAGTCTCAACGTAGCGGGTCAAAAAATCCACACAGACGATGATCCAACGGTGACCTGCCTTGGACTTCGGTAGGGGCCCCACCAGATCAATACCCACTTTGTCAAAGGGCGACATGGGAGGATTCACCGGTTGCAAAGGGCCCGGAGACGGAGACGTAGGACGCTTGTAACGCTGGCATTGAGGGCAGCTGGCGACATATTTCTGCGCTGCTGTCTGCATACGAGGCCAGTAGAAGCGTTCCCGAAGCCGATGTAGGGTGCGGGAAAGGCCAAAGTGACCTGATGTTACGTCGTCGTGCATTGCGCGGAGAACCAGATGTCGGAGCGTAGTGGGGACGACAAGAAGCAAACGCGCGCCATCAGCAGAGTAATTTTTCCCTTGAACAGAACGCCGTCGCGGACAATAAAGGGTGTCGACATTGTGTCCTCCGCGGTTGCAAAAAGCCTGCGCAGCGTTGGATCTTTCCGTTGTTCGGCCCGAAAAAGTGGGGCGTCTGGGAATTCTGGTGACACGGAAGCCAGACAGTCCTCGAAGGTGTCGTCGTCGGTCGATGTGCCCGGTTGAGGTAAGCGGGACAAACAGTCCGCATCGGTATGACGGCGCCCACTCTTGTAAGAGACTGTGAAGTCGTATTCTTGTAAGCGTAAGGCCCATCGAGCTAAGCGACCGGAGGGGTCGCGCAGTCCGACAAGCCAGCATAACGAGTGGTGGTCCGTGACCAAAGTGAAGTGGCGTCCATACAGATAGCAGCGAAACTTTTGTACAGCGAACACAACGGCGAGGCATTCCAATTCCGTGATGGTGTAGTTGCGCTCGGCTCTGGACAGGGTACGGCTGGCGTAAGCGACGACGTGTTGTGCCCCTTCGTGTAACTGGACGAGAACAGCTCCAACGCCCACGCCACTCGCATCAGAGTGGAGCTCGGTGGGTGCCGTGGGATCAAAGTGGCGCAAAATTGGGCCAGAAGTTAACAAAAATTTAAGCTGCTGAAAGAGGACTCACAGTCGGACGTCCAAGAAAAAGGGCTGTCTTTACAGAGTAAGGACGTCAGGGGATGGGAAATTTGCGCGAAGCCTTGAATGAATCGTCGGAAATAGAACAACAGACCCAAGAAGCTCCTCAGGTCTTTCAGGGATCGTGGGGCTTGGAAATCGCGCACGGCGGAGATCTTCTTGGGATCTGGCCTGATGCCTTCCTTATCTACAAGGAAGCCTAGTACGAGGGCTTGGCGCTCCCCGAAATGACATTTTTTTGAGTTCAACACCAATCCCGCTTCCTCGATGCGGTCCAGGACAATGGCAAGCCTGCTATTGTGCTCTTCAAATGACGTCCCGAAAATAATGACATCGTCGAGATAGCACAAGCAGATGTCCCATTTTAAGCCACGCAGAATGGTGTCCATAAAGCGCTCAAATGTAGCGGGCGCATTACATAATCCAAAAGGCATCACATTGAACTCAAAGAGCCCATCAGGCGTCACGAAGGCCGTCTTCTCTTTGTCGGATGGGTGCACTGGAATTTGCCAGTAGCCCGACCGAAGGTCGACCGAAGAAAAGTACGACGCTGAATGTAAGCAGTCGACGGCGTCATCAATGCGCGGAAGCGGATACACATCTTTTTTTGTCACAGCATTGAGTCGACGATAATCTACACAAAAGCGCCAAGAGTTATCTTTCTTCTTTACAAGAATCACAGGAGCTGCCCACGGACTTGAAGACTCCCGGATGACCCCTTTTTTTCAGCATCTCCTGCGTCTGTTCAGTTATTACCTTGCGCTCAGAAGGGGACACACGGTATGGCTTTTGACGAATCGGTGCCGTATTCTCAGTGATAATCCGATGTTGCATGCGTGACGCCGGCAGTGAAGTTTCGTGGTCATCCCGAGCAAAATCAAATACCGCAGCATGTCGGGTAAGCACCTCAAGTAACACCTGCTGCTTATGAGAAGGAAGCGAGGTATTTATCATGCGCTTGAGCTGGGTGGTGTAGTCTGTGTTGTTGGTAGTCGCGTCTTGCGTCCTATTCACCGCATGAATGGTTACGGCAACGTCTTCGTCGGAACGAGCGAGTTTAAGTCCACGGGGCAAAAGTACGGGTTCACTGGAAGCGTTCACCGTCCAAACGCAGCTGCACCCATCAACGACATCAACCAAAGCACGGGGTATCAGCACATTTTTCTTAACTGCGTTTGTTGCATCCGCCTCCACCAGAACTTCGTAGCTCCCTCGACGAAATGTTTCGGACTTTACAGAGACAAACATAGCCGTCATGGGAGGTAGCAGGACGTCATCGGTGACAGAAAACAGGCCTTTAGTGTCATTACACCCTTCTTCAACATAAGTAGGTAGAGTTTCGTTTCGGAACGAAATTTCGCCAGTTCCGCAGTCCAACATCGCACCGCAATCACGTAAAAAGTCGATCCCCAATATAACGTCATGAGTTGCCTGGGCTAAAACAATGAACTCCGTTCGAAAGCTGTCTTCGCCAAGAAAAACCGTCGCTGAACAGATTCCAACTGGAAACAAACGCTCGCCTCCGACTCCACGATACTGAATCTTTCGGTCACAGAAAAACATAACTTTTGGCCCAAGACGGTTTTTGAAAGCGAAACTCATGACTGAAACCGCAGCTCCAGTATCTACCAAAGCTTCCGTGTTCACACCATCTACAGAAACAGTCACTTTGTTCTTTGACATAACGACGGGCAGGGGAATTGGCGAAAATGACCGGCCCGCGACCTCACCCCCGTCGGCCGCAGCATCTAGTTTCCCTCGGGTGGTGGGCTCATTCGGCGGCGTGGCGTTGGAGATCGCGGCCGTCGAGTGGTCGGAGGAGGAGTGAAGCTCCTGTCGGAACCCGGGGAATTATTGCGCATTGTAGTTGGCTGGAACGACCGCTGGAAGGGTGCGTTGGTCTGGTTATCTGTGTATGGCCGTCGAGGTGGCGGTTCGTAATGCTGGGGAGGCCGACGGCAAAAACGGGAAATGTGGCCGCGGATACCACAGTTGTAGCAGGTGCGCTGTTCACGGAATGCGACCGGTTGACCTAAGGAACGGCGTGGTCGGGAGTAGCCGACAGGTGCGTAACGGATTGGGTCCTCGAAGTAATTTTCATACTCCCGAGGTGGAGGACTGAAAGCTGTACGCCTGGTACGGTCTTCATTGTAAGCGGTACGCTCATTCCTATTCCCTGCTCGAACCCAAGGCACCTGAGAGTGACTCTGGACGGCTTGCACTGTGCATTGACGAAATACTGGGTCAGGAAGAGCGCACTGGTGAAAGCTTTTGTCACGCACAAACCTTGCTGTGCCAGTTCTTCTCTAATGATGCGACGCACCACCGAAGCTATGTCCTCAGAAGGGGTCGAGCCGACGTCCACGCTGGCAACAGTAGTCACGTTTGCCAGGCATCCAAACTTGGGGTGATACGTCGCGTTTTCAGGGTTTCGAACGCGCGGCAATGGCGAATTACATCCAGAGCTGACGCCAGGTTTTCCTTAGTTATGAGGTAGTTATAAACATCCTCAGCGATACCTTTAAGCAGGTGACCTACTTTGTCCTCCTCTGGCATCGAAGGATTAACGAGGCTGCACAGTTTGAGGACTTCTTCAATATATGTGGTACAAGTTTCGCCCGGAACTTGAGCTCTCTGCGCAAGAGTCTGCTCTGCCTTCTTCTTTCGGGCAGCCGTGTCGCCGAAGCTCGCCCGGAATTCGTTGACGAAACTGTCCCATGTATCAAATCTGTGCTCATGATTGTCATACCACACTTTAAAGCAGTAAGGTCCAAGGAGAAGACCACGTTCTCGAGCTGTTCGCGAGCGTCCCACCTGTTATGCCTTGCTGACTCGCTGGTAGTGCTTGAGCCAGTCCTCGGCGTCTTCCTCGATAGTTCCGTTAAACTTGCGTGGTTCTCTCTGATGAGGCCAGACACCGACCCTTCCAGAGGAGGTGGCACCCGTCGGCCCCGTTGGCATTGTCGCTTCTTCCGGAGGTAGCCCGGCAGCACGCCTGCTGCGTAGAAAATAGGGTGGTTCCGCCTCGTCCAGGACGACGAATTACCCAGCACCTCCACCAGATGCTACGGACGTAACAAATAGGGTGAAGGCTTTATTTACAAGTCGTGCGGAGCCACAGGCAAGACGTGCTACCACAGATGCCGGTCAGCAGCGAGCCGGGGAAAAAATCTTATTCGCCCTCCTCTTCTACGTTCAGCATACCCCCTGGATCCCGCTCCACTGGAACATACCCTACACAGGCGATTGACTGCCGACTAACGTAACAGACAACCTAGTGATTGTCCTGTACCTAACACTGTAACAATATAATCCTAAAGCATTTACCTGTCTTTCTAGAAAATAACAACCTTCTGTCTCCCCACCAGCACGGCTTTCGGAAAGAGTTATCAACTGTAACCCAGCTTACTGAAGTTGTTCACGATCTTGCCGTTTGTGTAAAAACCGTTCCCAAACAGATATAATACTGCTTGATTTGTCGAAGCGTTCGATCGTGTCTGTCATAACAAACTGATTTCAAAATTGGAAAACATAATAGGGGGTGGAGAGATTACGAATTGGGTAAGAGACGTCGTTAGCGACCGCCAACAGTTTGTGGTTTACGAAGGCGCATTATCAGGGACAGCTTCTGTTAAGTCAGGTGTGCCCCAAGGCTCCGTCCTTGGGCCATTATTATTTATTATCTATATAAATGACATTACAGCCGACATAGACTGCAAAATTAAGCTTTTCGTGGGCGACTGCATTATGTACAGGAAAATTAGAGACAGCGATGACAACAAGGCACTAAATAGTTCATTGCAAAAGATTGCTCACTGGTATGAAGAATGGCAAATGTCGATAAACTTAACAAAAACAGTCTGTATGACGGTGACCAGAAAGAAGTTTCCCTCTGAGTTTACTTACACAATAAACAACACACCCCTTTACAAAGAGTTACGCAGCATAAATATCTCGGTGTCACATTAACTTCCGATCTGAGATGGGAAGCGCACATAAACAACGTCACCGCTGCAGCTCTGCGCAAGCTGTTTTTCTTAAGAAGGCGGCTACCACTTGCACCGACACAAACTAGGCTCTTAACCTACACAGCATTCGTCCGTATAATTTTAGAGTACGCCAACACGGTTTGGTTTCCTCAATATGCCACTCATATTGCAAGGTTAGAACGGGTACAAAGGAAGGCCGTAAGGTTTATATACAACAAGTATAAACGCACCGACTCGCCCACTAACCTTTTAGAATCTTGTGGTCTTCCTACGCTAGCGACAAGAGCAAAACTGGCACGATTAAAATTTATACACAACTTGATCATAACCGCAGCCGCATCGATGCATCAAAATACATCTCCCTAGCAGAATCCGAGAACTAAGACACAAACATGCCTACACCATTACCGAACACCTTTAACAGCGATTGCTTCAAGCATTCATTTTTTCCCTGTTAATAAGAGAATGGAATAGTTTAGATTCCTCGATTACCAGTATACAATCAATGTCAGAGTTCACCTCAAAAATCGAGGACATGTTCTGTAAATAATTTTTTAGTTATCTTTTTCTCTTTGGTGGGCCGTATTGTATTCTAGCGGTTATTTTTTTGTTTAAATGTTCCCGTACAATTGCGCGTAAACGAATTTATTTTTCTGGTTGCAATAACTGGTTCCACGTTACCAAAGTGTGTTTTTTGTGGTGTATTGTTGCCAGTGCTCTTGTGTTTGCGTACAACTAGTGTCGTATTGTCTACTTGATAAGTAGAACTGTCTTGTATGCCATCTTTAAGTATGCAACGACCGTTCAGTGTTTGTATGCAATCAACGCCATTTTTTTTCAAATGTGCCTATTGAATTTTGTAAAGGCCTCGAGTCCCCTTAAGGCATTTCTGCCTCCAGCCTGTGTCCTCTTAGACATTTTCTGACAAATATGCCGCTGTACAAATGTGAAATTGAAAACTGTGTGTTGTATATCCAAGAACTGATGCCCTTCTGCTTTGGTCTCGTATAAGACTGGCAGTATTGAAAATAAATAAATAAATAAATAAACATGATGAACGCCCAGCTTTTACGTTAAGGGCGCGTAAACTTGGATAGAGAAATGAAATAAAGAGTATTCGCCCTTGTCATAGAAGCGAAAAGCGAAAACATTCGTATGTTAAGAGATTTCTGCGAAAGTTAAAGATCCCTACGTGAAGTTTGCGAAATGAAAAAAAAAGAACGGCAGTAATTAAAACATTTCCAGGAATAAATACACACACTAAACATACATTCCCCCTGCTAATGTTAAGGCATATTTCAGGAGCTTCCCGCACGTTATACGCAATCGAAGTCGGCAGAAACGAAACTGCATGTAGGCACTCGAGAGTTCAGATCTCCGTGGCAAACCTCTTGCGTTTTCCTATATTTCTCCAAACAAAACCTTTGGCTATACTAGTTATGAAGGAAGGAAACAAAATACAAGGTAAGTCGGAGATGTCATACGCCTAATTCCGTGTGTTGTTACCCTTAACACCCTCAGAGTTCGGCGTTTAACGGTCTGCCATTCAAAGCACCAATGACTCAGGTCTCGGAAATTGCAGTATCGAGACGCACTGGACTGCAGTAAATTTAGATAAAAACCGGTGGCAAGCGCCAGCGCTCACCTATGAAGTTTTGTAGAGAACCTTGTTATTTCCAAGGGTGCGCCTAGTCGCTTTATTGGCGTCGCAGCGGTGGCTTGTCCTGCAAGGCGGGAATGAGCTTCTCCTGTGACATCTTGTTCGGCCCGTTGGTGAAGAAAACTCGTTGCTCTCTGCCGACACCTTGACGATACTGCGACATCGCGAGACTAAGCTATGTTTAATACGCTTCGTATTTTCATCATATGTACCGGGGTTTTATGACCTCTCTAATACAAAGACAGAGTTCGCAGTCCAATTTTGAAATCAAAATTTCTCCCGGCCAAAGTCTGGTTGGTGTCCGTCGAGATGTCCGGCCCGGGTTCATTTTCACCGATCACCCGCTGCACACCCGTCTCTCTCATGTTGACCATTGGCCAACCTTGACTCCGTACCCTTCCCCGCTCAAGCCCGGTGTTCTCGAGGACTGTTCATGCAAATGCAGCTCGGGGTCCGTAAAACCCGCCAGTAAAGTTTTGTTCGTTGTTGAGGTGGGTAGTTTCGTCGTGGAGTATGGTGAAGGACCCGATGACGAGACGAGGCAAGTAGATGATGAAGAAACAAACAGTGTGGGCCACAGCGACAAACGAATACTACATCCACTGCAGAAACTCTGGCCCTGGTATTTGTTTTTCTTGGAGAGCCTTTCAGTTTGATCATATGCAAATGTCGTTTCAAATCGCGCTCCATCAGCCGCAAAGGGTTCGCACAACCTCCGACAGATGGCGACGAGTGTACTGGCCAGTAGGAAGACGCATTGAAACATCCCCCTCGCGAGGGGGACGATCAAATGCAGAGCATTTCCGGGGGCGCACGACGTTAAGTAGTTTGCGTTACGTTAATGTTGTTGCACTTGTGGCAACTGCTGACCAGAGAGCGGTCGTCAGCAGTAATTCAATGAGTCAACGATATAGGGCGCGTTCATAGCCTCGCATTCTGTGTCGGCTTTGTGGCGCAGTGGTTAGAGTACCTTGTACATTGCGTTCCGCCCGCAGGGTCGAGGGATCGAAACCTGGCGCCGGATTGTATTTCTTTTTTTATATAGTAGGCAGGGGTGCGGTGCGGACTACGGACGCCAACGCGGGTGACATCGGGAGTTACTGAAATGCTCTGCATTTAAAACTCTATTCACACTTATTTACAGGAGACGTCGAAGCATGAACATAAGATAACACAAGACAATGGAAACGGAATTACAATTAAAAGGTGCCGCAGCGCACAAAAAAGTGTATCGCGGCATGATCCCTGATGGGGGCCCGGGGGCCAAAAAGGGTGCCACACCACCGCGCGGTTGGCGAGAAACTCGTGGGGCTCTGGCGCCCAGAAATTGCCACGGGAGCAATTCTAGATGCGACCGCTCATGGCTGCAGAACCGGACAAAGTCAGCAAAATTGTCCATGCACATCGCAAGCGAAGCCACCCCGCACAGCAACTCACGTACCGATTACAATTTTGACCCTCGCTTCCCCCTGTCCGCCGCCCCCCGAAGGTCGGGAGAAAACGAGTCTTCCCAAAAGTCGCATAGAAGGTGGCTGGCAAGGCTATAGTCCGTCCCAAAGGGCTGCCACTCCGCCGACGGCTTGGGGGACACGGCAAAGCGACGAGAAGGGAAGAGGGTCATCGCACCGACGGGGTCCACCGGCGCTGGCATCATTACACCACCGTTGTGCAGAGCAGCCATTAACCACAATGGCTGTCAATCAACAGTGCCGCTGTCACTGCCTTTAGTTGTCCAAAGGAATGTCGCCGGTGTCTCTTGCCGCCGTACAACTGCGATGCGCGCCTTCACTTTGTCACCCTGCTGTCGTCGGGCTTGGTAACTTTCTCGCGCTTCCTTTTTGAGCGATCCTTCTTGTCCAGACGAATGCGCCGACTGTGGAACAGGGTTTTTGTACTCTAACGGTAGCTTTCCCTAAGCGGGCGCAATGTTAGAGGCGCCGGGCGATGGTGTCAAGCATCCCCTCGCGCCACTCGCTCGTCGCCATCCGGTTCCAAGCCTTGTGTCGCCTTGGCTTGTTCGGCGGAGGCTGCACACGTGCGGGAGCCGGACGTTGGAAGGCATTGCGCAGAGAAACCGTACAGCGAGTTTTTCTGTGGCAAGCACTTGTTACCGACAAACGCAAAAGCAGAATTTCCACGAAAACTAGTGAAAAACGCGCTGTGAGCTTGGCTCAGGGAAGGAAACGGTTGAGCCACAAACACCAGGCATGGGCGACAGTATCCGGCGACACCACGGCGCGCTAGGATAGAGTGATTTCTTGAATATATAAAGACAGAAATTTTCTTCCCAACCAAAGCATATGCGACCCAAGCCGCTGAAACCGCCACCCTGGCGAAAAAACCAATAAAATACTGCTGTCCGAGAGGAACCAAGCACCGATTGCAGACGGATGGGGTAAAGGGGGTGCAGCGAATTGCAAGCGGCAGGCCCGCAGCAGAGCACGAAGCCAGTGCACAGCGGTACTGGCTTCCGCGTAAACGGAGCAAACAAACCTCGCCTGCATTTTTAAATCCCACGTTGACCACCAAATCAGCCGTCTTTTTGTGTGAAATAAACCTAATCCAGAAACCAAAACTAAGTCAGATAAAACTGCACTGCCAAAAAAATCCCGGCAAATTTGCCCTTAAAAGTTGAGGCAATTTCCTTCAAACATGTCCTCCGATCTTACTTCGTATTGAAAATGATCCAGGCCCTGCTGTGGCACGGACCAAAATGAGCCGAAATAGATTTTCCCGATAGGATTTCGCGTTTGATTTGACGTTCATGGCTGTTCTGTGCGTTTTTGCATCAATTTTTTTTTGCTTTTGAGAGCTGGCTTACCATGAGTTCACAGAGCAATGAGCAGATCGGAAAATGATCTGCCCACATAGGTCTATGACAACGTAAACGGAAATGAAAGAAATGAGACTGAGAGGTGTGATACTATCATTTTATCTCGTTTCCCCTGTCCTTACGCCGCACATCTGGTTACATTATTGGTATTACTGCCATATTTTTCATTTACGTACCTAACAAATTAGCTGCCGCTTACAAGCCACGGCCAGCCATGGAAGATAATATCAGCAGGCTTCTTGTGAAGCGTTTTGGAAATTTATGGCAAAGCAGGAAGAGCTTCATGAGTGTTTTCAGGCGTGCCCAAAAAAGTACCCTACGTAACCATTCGAAAAGAGCTGCTAATGCTGCCAAGACGATTCAGCGGCTCTTCATGCATAGTTTTACTGCTCTTGAAGCTCTGTTGCATGTTTATTGCCTTTTTTGCTTAAAACTCTATCGAACCATTCCTGAACGTCAATCTTAATAAAGTTTTCATAAGAATACCGCACCAACTTGGCTGTTTTAACTGAGTACGAGACAAATCCCAACTTTTCGTTATATTGTTCAAGTTCTCCGCATAATTGTTAATTACTTGTCGCTATAGATTTCCCCTAGATGACATGTGAAGCATGTCATTTGATAGTTTTGACAGCATTGCACTGAGGTGCGGTTCCCAACTTTCGTTTTTCCCCTGCAAATTCTACTTAGGTGGATTTGGCTTATTTCGAAAAAAACGCCTCAAATAGCTATCAAGCCTAGGATTTATATGGCCCTGCTTTAGAATGTGTGCAAGAGGAGAAGAGAGGTGGCGCGGGGAAGGGGGGTATGGCCCAGAAACACTTCGGGAAAAGGGGGTACGTCCCTGGATGTAAATAAAAGTATTTTCTCTCTCTCTCTCTCAGAGCACACGTCAAGTAACGGTGAACAGTCAAAGAAGTGTTCTCCCAGTTCGACGTCGGCGAAAAGTCGTGAAAGATGGTGTCGCCTCACGTTACAGAAGAAGTCGTCCTGTTTGGTATTGGAATCACGGGAACAGTCGTGTACCGTACAGGCTTGCAGGACGTGGTCCCAACCGTCGCGCCCAACAGCCAAGAGAGCGTAGCCCTAGGTGCGACGTGGAGCTTGTGTCAGGGCGTAGCCCTAGCGTGGTAGCCTGGTAGTCCAGCTTCTTCTAGCTTCAGGATTTGCCGACGGTTCGTTGCCGAGGGGTCTCCTTCCAGGATCACCGCCTGGAACATGTGTTGGTAGGCCAAGGCGTAGTGAGGCCCCAATGACGCTGGGGTTAGTTCCACGAGCGTAGCCTGGTCTCCCGCGTCTGGTTAGTTGGTTGGTTGGAACCCGCGTCTTCCTTCTTCTCCAACGCTTGCCTCCTTCCTCTTTCTCTTCTCCTCTACCTGTGCATTTCCCGGTTGGCACACTTCGTACCTTCTTGACTGGGACATACTCTTTCGGGGGGGATGTAAGCACATACCCGTTCGGGGTTTCTCATGACACGCTGCCAATAAGTTGTTTAGATCAGCTTTGATGGCCCATATTGGCAATGGCAATTCATTAAAAAATTTTCTCTTGCGCTTTTGTGCCTTCCTGTCTTCATTTTGTTAGTTTGGAGCTGTTCAGACACCTCCCTTTCTGCCACTTACATATAAGTAGCTGAATATATGCCAAATATGTACAGCTTTGTCTACAGTTTTGTTGCGCCTTTTGCCTTTTTATTTCCCTTAGGTGTCACATTAGAAATGCCTATCTGTCGCTGTGCTGTGCAGGCTACATTATTGCGCCTTTTTCGTGCCTTTCTTGCATTTGTTGTTTTGTTGTTCCTTCTTTATGTTCCTTTATACGCGCGTATATCTGGTCTGTTTATTATTCCATCGAACATATGTACCTAATCGAACAATGTACCTACACTACCTTCTCTACCACCCTGGGTAACCCTAAATAAATAAATAAATAATTATACACCTAATATAAATAAAATTACGCCCATCTTCCCGCGAGGGAACCCTGGTGTGATGCGATGCATCGGGGGGTTCAATGAGTAGTCAAGCAAGGTCACGTCAGTGCGAGAGTGAGCCCTTGACTGAACCGCCGCGGCGCGATAACCGCTTTATATTCACAGCGATTGAAGGAGAGGAGACAACGGAGGAGAGTCGCGCATGCGCGCACTTGCGCGCACCGGAGCAGTTGTTAAAGCACCGAAGCGCCCGCCAAACAAGCGCGCCAGCTGTGGTATGCTAATGAGCTGGAGTGAGAGTGTTGCACACAGCTGTGGAGAGAAGAATGTAGGGGGATGCGGACGGACGCCGCGACGACGACGCAGGAGGGACAAGTCCGAGAGCAAGAGATGCGTCGCATCTAATAAATAAATAAATGAATATTTATTAGATGTTCATTAGCCACATGCACCAGTCAAATTATTGTATTCAGTGTGAGACCACCAGTCAATGTGCTTTTCCCTGAGTTATTCCAAAATCAGTGTCATCTCATGGTAGGATTCCGGATGCCATTTTTGAGGTCTTATAGCATGGCCCTTTTTAAATCAAAGACGTGATTTTCTTTCAAGGCAGAGGTATAAATAAACAAAACGGGTCGTTACGGCGCACTGAACAGAACAAAAGACAGAACACATAAGCTGGTAGAGCAAATAAAACTATTGGGCGCCTAAAACAGCTTGTACATCAGATAATCATGACCAGTCACGTTTTTCATATCAGTTTCTCTAAAGTATTCCCGCGATGTGGTCCTCCAAAACGCCTTTTTGATGGCCGTGCTCTACGGGTGGCGTGTTATTTATGCAGGTTCAGCTTTTGTTTGGGTAATGTGTATATGTTCAAAAAGTTCATGTTTTGAGCATTTTCACCCGATTTACTGTGATGTGGACCAGGCGTTTTAAAACTACAGTCAGATGCTCTGCCATATTTTTAGTCTCAGGTAATACTGTGTTTGTAGAAAAAGGCTCCGCATGGTAATCTTCCGGCATTCACCAGTTTAAATTATTGTATTCGTAGTGAGCCAACAAGTGAAAATGATATCACGTGAGTTATTCCCAGAACGGTTTCCAAGAACGGTTAAATGCTAAATTTTGTTATATTATCCTTCTGACAACTCACTTTTTAAAGCAAACTTGTGATTGTCATCTGAAGACAGAGGTATCAGTAAACAAAAAACGGTGGTATACAGCCCATTGAACGAACACCTGACCAAATATCTCATTTGATAAAGGAATGTACCTACAGGCCACCTAGATGTACTACGGAGATCTAAATCAGATAGACATGACCAGTGATATTCCCCGATTAGATTTCTCTAAATAGGTTGTGTGATATTGGAATTAAAATATATTTTCTGCGGGCTACCCTACGAGTTCAAAGGAAATATTCAGCAATAAATTGTACTATACGCCTGAAAATATGGTTCTACTATACGTCTGACACTGAAACCCCGACGCATTAGTTTTTGTGCCCTTTTAATTACGTGTAGTGTCCCCCATAACCTTCAAAATTCTGTGCTGTACTTTTAAACCCTTAAACCAAACACACCATAAAACACTCTTTTGTCTATTTATTTTGAATTTCAAAAATTTTCAGTTTATTGTTCCAATTACTTTATTTCTTACATTTGGTTGGCCAAGAAAATAAAATTATTTCAGCAGTAATCAAAGGATGAACACGCAGATGGCAAAACGGCTGCGTACAATGCGCTTATCCTCGCTGCATCGAAATCAATATGCCATTCAAATGCCGTCCAAAACTTCTTTATTGAGTCCGTAGTAAAATTAATTCTGGGGTCTTTCATCGGGTCCAGTTCGTAGTGCATCGCGGTTTGCAGGCTATACTCAGGGAAGTCGATACCTTTTGGTGGCCAGTTGGTAATTTTAGGAAATTCTAAGCAAAGATTTGAAATGTATCAATTAATTCAGGTAAAATAAAAAAAAACAATTTACGCGAAAGATTCTGTCTTTTATCGTTTAAAAACCCACAATAATAGTGTATACGCCAGGTATTGCTACCTTGTTGTGGGCAGTTGTAACCTTTTGTAAAATAAATGATTTATCGGAATGAGAAGTACGCAGATTGAACGATGAAAACGTGTGGTTTAAAATATTTAGGCTCAACAATTTAAAAAAGACATTACGACACATGTTTGACGTATCAACTGTTCTTTACAAATTCTAATTTGCGAAAAACAGTAATTCCTAAATATAGCGAAGAGATTGGTGAAGAGAGACAATATTGTGACGCTTGTGTGTGGGCAAGTTCTTTCTACAAAGAACTGAAAGTGTTCTTTACTGCAGTATTCTTCGCTGAATAAAATCACTGGTTGTGTCTCAAACGCGCCTGTATGAATCATAATGGCAAATTGACAGGCGCGTGAGTTTTTATTGCCAGGCACGCAAATGCAGCTGTTATGTCTCCAAATGTAAACAACCATACTTGTAAGTAACTAACTGAGGCCGAGTATAATATTGCAAGACCTATAGCTTTGTCAACGTTGTAAGCCCAATAACTCTCGTCTTGGCCAGCGCGCTGCTGCAAAGCGCATGTCGCTCTATTCAAAAAAGAGCTACTCATAGTCGCGCTTTTTTCACGATTGTAAACATTTTGTCGACATAAAAAGCAATATACACCTTCAAGTCTTCTGATTACAGGCTTCAGAAAAATGCGTATTTTCAAAAGTATGTTCACGTTTAGCTATTTTTTTGCAATATCACTCAATTTTTGTGCCTGATACTTGCAGAAAGAGTAAAACTTCCAAACCTCTCGCTGAAGCCATGTGTACACTTCCTTTTACACTCCAAGTAATTCGGACTTCTGAAAGATATTTTTCTACATAAAAATATTCAAATAAGCTGCTTTGATTGATTGATTGATTGTAGAGGTTAACGTGCCGACGCAACGCAGGCGATGAGGCGCGCCGTAGTGGAGGGCTCCGGATTAATTTTGACCACCTGGGGATCTTTAACGTGCGCCGAAATCTCGTACACACGGGCGTTTTTGCTTTCGCCTCCATCAGAAAAGCGGCCGCCGCGGCCGGGAATCGAATAAGCTGCTTTGAGCCCACGCGTTTGTACGAAACTCAGCTACACAGTATAAGGTTTTTTATTGGTTCAGGTGGACGTGTTACTAGCTATACTAGCCATACACACTTGGGGGCAGAAACAACCATGTGTCTTTGTCAATACAAACAAATAAAATAGGCTACCTGCGTGCTTGGTGAAAGCCACAACCGTTAGCCGTCATTTTGGGGGCAGTTGAATGACCGGAAATTTTCTCGCCTAATAATTTAGCCTCGTAAGAGCCTGTTATATTTAGGCGCACCAATATCTCGCCAGCATCCTTGCAACGCCTACCTCGTCCCCCTTTCTTTGCGTACACTGCGGCTGCGCAGAGAGCATCTGTAGTAATGGACGCGAAAATAAAGCTGCACCTAGAAATAAGACAGACATTGGGAAGCAGCAGCTACGAAAAGAAAATCATTCTCTGCTCCTGATGCTGCAATCTTGGGATATTCAGCCTTCTGTTTATTTTGGCTTAAAACCCATACCAATAGCTGCAAGCTTGTTTAGATTTGTTTTACTGCACGATGCGAATGACGACTAAATGGAGTTACCTAAGAATGTCAAGGGGGCTAAAAATTAGGTAACCGACGAGAGTTTCGAAAATCATCATGGTGTCTAAATAAACCTAGATTGTGCGTTGTTTTGCAACATGACAGCGTGATGCTTTTAAGCCATAAGCACAGTAGTTACGCCTCCAGTATCCTTTAAATGAGTGGCCTGTCCTACCTAAAAGGTTTACATCTTAGGGATCAGCGCGAACTAACAAGAACACAAATACGAAAGAAGTGAACAGGATAAGCGCTGACTGTCAACTCGATTTATTGGAAGCGACGTAACTACTCATACATACACAGAATCCTCCTCCCCGACGCCAGGTCCCACACCAGCCAATGACATACCAACACGACAAAAACACTCCACTGATGTCAAAGCACCTTACTTTCACACTGGCACATCTCATCCCAAAGACCGCTCCAAATCGACAAATTCTTTTTCATGCAGGACAACTGATGGCGCACTGATAAACCACTCCCCCGTTTTCTGATGTACGCTTCCAGCGACTCTCTAGTGCGACTGTCTTTGTGCTTGTACAGCTTATCAGTCGCCTGAAAAAGCGGATAGCAACGTTGCTCACACGTGCAACAATGCTCGTTCAGACGGGCGTACTCATCTTTTTTAAGCTAGTTGCGATGCTCCATTAATCGAACGTTTACGCACCGAACTGTCTGACCTACGTACACTTCTCCCAAAGTTAAAGGAATCTTGTAAACAACAGCCACACAGCACGGTACAATGGGTGAAACATGATTGACTTTACACACACTTTTCTTCTTTCCCAGCTCATCTTCAGCACGCCGCTGAACGGCCGGACACACGCTGTGTACCTTACCGAGGCAGAAAACATTTCGTCCACCGCAAACCGTGCTGACACCTTTTCCAGCCCGTGCGACATCCTATGTACGTAGTGCAAGCCAGCAAACTTTTTACTCCTCTCCCTTGAGGACCCAGCCTCACAAGCAACTCCCTGCTTTTTTAGCAGCCTAACCAATTTTTGTGCCGTCATGCTGAGTGTGGTGCCAGAAAAAGCGGCCTCTTTAGGCCTAGAAACCTGACCATCAAAAGCCTCACACACTGAATCAGTACAAGAGCGCGTAAAGGACGCCCGTAAGCAGGATAAGGCTATCCCATTCTTTATCAGTTTTGAGTGTCCTGAATTATAATTCAAGAGTGGTTTTTTTTCCTTGGATGGCACAGGAAGCACACGTGGTGGTACTTGAAGCGAAGCCGTAAGTGAAGAAACTTCAGTTCATCATTGCTAGGTAATTCTAGGGAAAACAGCAGTCCTCCTCCGTTTTCAGTGGAAACCTTTAACACATTCGTACAACGTTGACTAACAATTTTCCCAGGCAGAAAAAACCAAATAGTCATCAACAAAACGGAATGCTACGTCAACCACCCCCCGCAAGGCACAAGATAATAGTACGGAACGGTATTCCACTTTTGTGGGTTTTTGCGGAAAAAAAGAATTCAAGTAGCAACTTTTTTCCTTTTTTCACTTGACCAGCTAGCGACACCAAATTCAAGCTCTCAAGCAAAGCCAAGGCCTTCTGCTTTACATTTACCGCATTCTCTGATACTGGGAGAAAATCTTATCTAGCCCTTCGCTAGCCTTATGAGCAAACAATTCATGACGCTTTACCACGAAACAGCCTTTTTGTCAGACTCAACAACCCTTACGTTCTCAGTCACAAGGTCGTCAATTACGCTACGCAAACTTGAAAGCCCACAATGCGTACCTATGGTCCTTGCCAGCGTGTCCACACACTCACTTGTGCACCAAGGTCGCTCCTCTTCAGATGCCTGTTCGGAGATGCGTCACGCTGCAGCCAATTTTTTAATGGTGTCGAACACGCTTAAAAGGATGAGTCTGCACGTCTGGCCGAGCATTGTCACACGTGTGAGCACCGTTGCTATCCGCTTTCCCACGAGACGGATATCCCGTACAAGCACAAAGACCGGCTCACTAGTGAGTTGCTGGAATCATGCAATATCAGAAAATGGGGAGTGGCTGTATCAGTGAACCATAAGTTGTCCTTTATGAAAAAGAATTTGTCTTTTTGGAGCGGTCTTTGCGATAAGGTGTGCCAGTGTTAAGAAGGGTGCTCTGACATCAGTGGAGTGTTTTGGTAGCGTTAGTAGTCATTGGCTGGTGTTGGACGTGGCGTGGGGGACGTGGCGTGGGGGAGGAGGGTTTTGTGTATGTATAAGTAGTTACATACACAAAAGTAGTTACATACACAAAGTATAAGTAGTTGAAAGACAGCGCTTGTACTGTTGACTTTATTTTTAGTTGCGTCCCTGTTAGTTCGCGCTGTTCTCCAAGATGCAAGTACACCAACTAGCCCAACTCGGCACCCTGCTACAATTTATTCCTTCTACAATGGGCCCTTTTCAGTGCATTAAAGAGGTCCTCAAATAACTTCCGCCGATGCATGGATGTAAATGTCAGCAAATAAAGCAAAGTATTACCAATCTCCTCCGGCAAGACTTTTGTTAAAGGGATGCGTATTAGCTGAAAAATCGTAAATCAAAAAGCTGTGGCTAGCGTTCCGTCCAGACGGAACGAAGCGCTGTGGATTATCCTTCCGTCCAGACGGAATACAACTGAGAGCTTAGAGTTCCGTCCAGACGAAGCCGGCGTGAAATTTGTACAGTTCCGTTCAGACGAAAGCAAAACCGGCTGATTAGACCCTGTGCTCAGTCTTCAGATTTGGTGTAGAGGTTGCGCATCGCATAATGGCGCTGTTGTACCGTGTTCGATTCCCCCCGGAACCCTTTTTTTTGCGTGGCTGTGCCGGCGTTTCGTAAGAGCTAACTTCGTGCCCAGTTTACAATAGATGCGGTGAGAGCAGTCGGCCTTGATTTTGCACTCAACCGGACGCTCCGCTACAGCTCACTAGAGCGAGGCCTACGTATCCATCGCCAGAGATTCGATCATCTTTAGTTTGTAATGGGGATCACTAATTAACGGTTATTTTGGCTAGTCAATAAGCGGAAGTGGTTTACACGGGTACAGATTACCATGGTTAAGCGAACCGCGGTTAGACAAACACCGCAGTTTGCTGCGTTACACAACAGACGAAACTGCGGTTACCCCGCTAACCGTGGTTGATGCACACTGAGCTTGGCCACCTCAGATCGGTCACGCTAACCGCAGTTCCCGCAGCCGCAGTGCTCAAAATCACACAACTCAGTTTGGACGCATGTGGCGGCGCATCAGTGGAGGCAGAAAAGAAAAAAAAAACACCTGGCGCTCGGAGGAGACGAAGGTTCTCAATAGCGGGCGCCCCAAAGGCGCCCCAAGAGGAGCTTGCGTTCTTTACGTCGCTCTCGCCACGGCCTCCGCGATCGGCTGCCGGCGGCGCGCCGTTGCTCCGGCCGTCCCATTCGGCGCGTCCCCCAGCAAAAAAAAAAAAAAATGTAATGCGGCTCACTCCGCAACGTGCCGCGAGGTGGCGGTGTTAGCCGATGGTTCGGCCGCTCGCACCGGCTCCTCTGAATGGCTTGGCGGAGATTGCGCTGCGGGGTGTCTTCGTTGTCGTAATTCCTCTTGCCTAAACTTCGGGCGTTTTGTTTAGATGAAATAAGACTTGAAAATGATTTTATGAAGTCGGCTTGTCTCAGCAGCTTAGAGAAACTTATTTAACTGAAGCAAAGGTGTGCAGCGATCAACGAAAGGTTGACCATGTTTCAAGCGTGGAGCGAGCATACGGAATGGTACGCAGTACTTTCTCGGAGGTCATAAATAGAGTTATAAATAGTTATTTGGGGTGATGAGAACAAGTTCGCAGTTGGCGTGCCATGTTGTTGCAACGGTCACCTACCAGGCCCCATCGCGCAAGAAACTAACATCCACCTAGGGCACTGCAACGGGATTGAAATTATAAGCATATATATGAAATTTTTTACCGCACTGAAATATTTTCTGCTTGTGTCAGGCACACGCTTTGATATCCTACATTTGTGAATAAAAATACTGCGTATATATAAAAAAAAGTTTACTGCCGTTCTGTGTGAAAGCTGACCAGCGGCCAGACCAGCAGGTGCAATCGAAGAAGTGCATGAAACAAACATTGTTTGTAATTTGTGATTGAACGTGTACGGTATATTCCTTAGTTAATTTGTTTAATGAAACTGGACAACCATACAAAGCTGTTCGTTTCCTTTACGTAAATGTATTAACTGCAGACGGGAATTCCAACTTCAGCTGTGAACTACTTAGTGGTGAAAAGCAGATAAAACCTGGCGTAATGTTCGAGTCGTTTCCGCTAATAATTGTCATATTTGTTTCGCAATAGTTTTGATAAAACAAAAGTTACAGCCGTTTTTTGTATCCATACACTCTCCACAGGGCCATGTAAAGCAGACGGGATTTTTGTAACATTTATAACGTCTTTGTAAACTAATTATGAAAATTTAAAATGAAGCACACCGTAATGATGCAACCACCCTGGCGACCAATTTCTTTATGATTTTTTTAGGACCGAGATGAGATCGACATATACATAGCAAACGCCAGAAAGTTGGCTTTGCCGCAAGATACATGCTGTCAACGCGACTTTTTCTACGCACCCTGTCGACGTTCGCAGCTACTGATCAGAACCTAGCCTGTAACACTCCCCCTTAAAACGTTCACAGAGACACTTTGCTTACTTGCAGGAATGCGAATGCATTTTATTTTAAGTAATTTTTTGTTTGTTCGCATCTTATTGCGAGCCCCCCCCCCCCTTCCCCCTTTCACCCCTTCTCGTGGTCGCCGACGTTTCACAGCTCCCGCTGAGAACTGTGGACCTGAGTACCGGTCTATAAGGCCACAGCGCACTCACTGGCCATTTTGCAGGCGTATAGCTGGTTTGACAGCCGGCACTCCGTCGGCTCCGAATTTCATTTCCTGATCCAAATACACCGTGTTTTCTTCCATTTTATTTTCTTTGCGAGGCGTGCAATTTTTGGAACCATACCTCGCTCGCACTGACCCCCAACTCCATATTTTTGCGTAATTGAGTATTTAATGCTTCCGCAGTGATGATGTAAAAAAAGCCACGTGGACCCTGGACTCGCCTGTGCGCTGTGCACAGGTAACTGTTTAGGGTGAACAGAAATTACTAACATTCAAACCAAACATAAAAGCTAAGTTACTTCTCAGATGGGACCTGAAATCAGTAACGAAAAGTTCATGGAATTTAGGTATTCATACCACTCACAGTGCTTATTATTGCGCTTTCCAGTAGGCACCGAGATACCTTTAAAAACGAAATAAAAAGGAGTACATCGAAGTTGAACTTGTTTTCTGTTTGCTGCCGCTGAAACGAAAACGTAATAGCATAACGTAGATGTGCCACGGAGATTACGATGTCGCTGAACATAATTCACTTCCAGCGTTTTTCAGTCTCAACCGGTATTACGAGCTATAAAGACGATTCGAATGCCAGAAAAAACAGCGGCCACCCGTTGTCTCAAGTTTTAAAAGCCTTGGCTGTACAGAATTGAATTAAGACCGTACGCCAGCATAAGAAATAACAATACCTGTTTATGATTTGAACATCATTTAAACGCGGGAAGTTTCGCTACCGTGGTATTATCGGAAAGGCATAGTCGGTTCCGTGGAGCGTAGGGACAGCGCATGTGAAATAACCCCGTCTTGTCGCCACCGTAGCTGACATAAAGGCATCACCAGGTGCTTTAATATTACTTGCCATTCCTAAAAGCAGCTATGGCCGTTTATTTTTGCCATACGGAGCGCAAAAGCTGTCAAAAGCCATTTCGCGAACCGGCGCAGCACGGACGGCTGTTGCTTTCAACCATCGGCTCCGCGCGCCGCGGTGCGGCGGAAAGCGCCAAAACGGCCCCTTCGAAATTACCTCTCTCTCCGTCCGAATGGGACGGCCGGAGCAACGGCGCACCGCCGGCAGCCGATCGCGGAGGCCTGCTATCGCAGTCAGCGCGGCTGCCCGTCAGCAGCGGCTCGTTTCCCGATCCACCCGATCAACTCGACAAAAGCCGTGCTAAATTTGTAAATTCCGCACGTCGTTCGCCAAAGCAGGCAATCATGTTGCGTTTTCAGCACTCGGAAACGATCGGTGTGCACGTCGCCGTGCCTGCAAATATTCCGGCGCGCCTGCCCACACGGCACGGGAAACCGGCTCGAACCGGTCCACACAACGGCAGCAACAGCTTATCGCCGCTCTTCGAAATCAGTGTGATCGCGGAAAAGAACTTCCACATGCGAGAAAGTGAATGTTAATGTGGTGAAAAATTGTGCTGTGGATTTCAATTCGCAGTTGTAGAGGTAGCAGCGGTCAAATATCCACCGCGACGCTAAGCCTAAAGTTCCCAACACCGAGCAGACGCGAAAACCAAGCCGGTTGCGAGCTGTTGTGGAAGGGTCTAGGCCCACTCGTCACAAGTCCACTCGTCATAGGCCAACTCGTCACAGGTAAACTGGTCAGGAATGCCAACTCGTCACAGGGCATTTCGTTCGAGGAATTCTCGTGTCGCCGGAATATTCGTCACACGGAAAACTCGCATTACGAGCTTATTTTGGAACGTTAAAGCGATGTTTCCGCCTGCTATACGTCGCCTATATAAAAATGATAAAAGGCGAGCAGTGTTCTTTCAAAGTTTTTGACGTAGGAAGTTAGGTGATTATGCCGTCATACCGAGTTAATTATATTAAAATGATAATCGCATCCAAATTTGTATTAAATGGCACGCAGAAAAAGTAAACAAATTGTTATGGATGACGCAGTGAACAGGTTGTGCATGAAATACCTAAAAAAATGTTAATTGCACTCGCTTTGTACTGTTGTACTATTTGCACTGTTGCCTCGCTGCCTCGTTGTGGAGGCGTCTTCAGCGCTGGGTTCCGACGTTGTTCAGTGCATCAGTTGAGAAGCGGATGTTGCGGGCAATATTCCGAAGCGTGTTGACTGGGGCTCCGCTGTCGTGATCAGCCATGATTCTTGCGATGCGATCGTTGACATCTTGGTACTTTGAAAAGCGACAACGGAACATGTTAACAAACAATTACCCGCCCCGGTTGCGCAGTGGACATGACGTTCTGCTGTTGAGCCCAAGGAAGCGGGTTCGATTCCCGGCCGCGGCGGCCGCTTTTCTGATGGTGCTGGAAAGCGAAAACGTCCGTGTTTTCGAGATTTCGGCGCTCGCACATTAAAGATCCCCAGGGGTTCAAAATGAATTCGCAGCCATCCGCTACAGTGCGCCTCATTCCCTGCAGCATCGGCGCGTTAAACCCCCACAATCAATCAAATCAACAAATAAGCAATTTCAAACCTAATGCAATGCCTGGTGGTGTGTCCTTCAGTGTTTACATAGAAAAAAAAATCCTTCAGCTTAGCTATGGTTCAAGCCTTGCGGGAGTTATTGTTTTATTCCCAGACTCAAAGTGGGGGTGCGGGTTTGTGCAAGGGCAGGTTATACGCGCGAAAATACGGAAGTACCCCACCAAACACCTCTGACGATCACCACTTGAAGAAGCGCAGTTCGCGCTGACCTCTCCCGCCCTTCCCCCCAAAGTAAAAAAAAAAACAGCTCTTTATGCACACCTGCTGGTCGCACAGACCTCCCCACGCACCCCTAAACAGCCGTAGCGAATTTAGCATTGTAGAAACCAGCCTCAGACCTGGTTTCAACGCCATTTTCCGGTCAGGACTTCTAGGCTTTTGTTCACCAGGCCGCGGTGTAACGAAATCCATGCGACGAGAAGGCGCCTTGCACGAGAGTTCCTATCTCGAGATGGCACTGTACCAAAAGGCCGGTGTGGCGAGTTGGCCTATGACGAGTTTTCCGGTGACGAGTGGGCTTGTGACGAGTGGGCTCGTTCCCGTTGTGGAAGCCCCTCACCTAAATCTCGCCGCGCGTGAGTGCGTTGCGTTTGGGTCTGAAGCGACTGTTTGTCTACACTGCTTTTCTTTGGTTTTTTATAGTGAAGTTAGAAGTGTGTTAATTTTTTTTTGTTACGCTCACAGCCAAGTGACTGCGGTCACCACACTTAAAATTTCGCAACAGCCAAAATCGCAGTTTGCGATAACCGCGGTTAGTGAGCTTAGTAACCCCGGTTAAACCTAACTACGGTTACTTCCGCGGAGTACTAACTTCAACAAACTAACTCTAACTCCATCAAACGGAACTCTAATCCGCTACCTCGACCACGTACGCCCACTTCACAACAAGCAGCGAGAGCAGTCTTTCTTGATATTTACCCAGCCGAAGGAACCGCTTCCGCTCATTGAATAGCCAGAATAACCTTTAATTAGTGATCACCATTGCGAACTAGAGATGATCGGTACTCTGGCGATGGATACGTCGGCCTTGGCTCTAGTCAGCTGTAGCGGAGCCGTCGGTTGATTGCAAAATCAAGGCTGCTGCTCTCACCGCGTCAATTGTAAAGTGGCCGCGAAGTTAGCTGTTACAAAACACCGGCGCAACCACGCAAAAAAGAAGAAATTAAGCATATCCGGGGGGAATCGAACTCGGTACAACAGTGCAATTACCCTAGGTGCAACCTCTACACCACATCTGAAGACTGAACATGGCGCCTAATCAGCCGGTTTTGCTTCCGTCTGGACGGAACTGTATAAATTTTTACGCCGGGTCCGTCTGGACGGAACGCTAAGCTGTCAGTTGTATTCCGTCTGGACGGAAGGATAACCCGCAGCACTCCGTTCCGTCTGGACGGAACGCCAGCCACAGCCAAATCAAAAACCACGCATTATCGTCGCGCCGTATTTCCTCCTCCTCTCATCTCTTTCTTCGCTGTTGAAAGCGCGCGAGCCTTCCCTCCCATAATGCTGCGCTCCCCAGCGGTGAGGTAATTCCCCTATTGCGCTCCTCAGACTGCCGTCTGTTACGGCAAGCTCTTTCGTCTTTTTCTTCTTTGTTGACACCATGGACATGGATGCCGCACTCCGCTCTAGGCTGAAAAAGCGAACAAAAAACCTGGCCGCACGTGTGCTGCCTGGCCTAACCCTTCCGAGGTGTACGTTGCTGCAGTTGCTATTGGCGGGGAACTCGTCGCCGCACGGGGAGAATCATGCGCTCGTGCTCTTTGATGCACCACGCACTGTTTATCCAAAAACCGCAGTGTCAGATGCGGCCCCGCGGGTGCCGGGTCTTACTTTGCGGCGGTGGTAATTTCTACTGACGGCATGTGAAAGAGACATTTTAAACCTACAAAGAACTCGTGCACAAAACGTGCTGGATCAGATCGCTTTATCAGAGGTGATGAACGCGAAGGCCCAGAGCAAACCAGCGCCGCACTCGAGCAGCGAGCGCCGGTGTTCTGACAAGCTGCACCCGTGTGTTGCATTCAACTCTGACGGGGAAGCGTTTGTGTGCACTTTTTTCGATAGTCGTAAAATGTCCAAGCACTACGGCACTCCGCCAGCAGATCAGCCGGCGATTCATTTCGCAAAACATCTGACAGATGGCGCAGTATGCATTAGCGTGTCGCTACGAAAACTGATGAGACGCTCTACTAAAACTTCCCTCGCGGTGTTTACGTAGCGGTAAGCAAAAATATAGCGTTTAGCGTATGCAAAGTACTAAAACTCTCTATAGGCAGCAAAATAGCGTGGGTACGTGAGGCGGCTTGCGTTTGCAACATGGAGGCAAGTAGCGCGAGATGTAGGAAAGATTTTTTTTGCGATGAACCAAGTTCTTTGCCCCTGTGTTTTTAAATACGTCAAGTGGTTAGCACGTTTCCCTCACGCAGCTCAGTATCGTCGTAACATCGCTGACAGTCAGAACAAAGCTTACAGCTCAGGCAAGGCAGCGACGGAAGCTGTGCGTGCGTGCGTGCGTGCGTGCGTGTGTCCGTGTGTGTGCGTGTGTGTGTGTGTGTGTGTGTGTGCATCGCCTCCTGGGTATTGTGGACGCGTTCGCTTCGCGATGAAATGCGACGTTGTGCTTCTGGGGGTGGATACTGCTTTCCGTGGTCTGGATTATCTTTATCGACAGACGTACGACTCAACCTCGCTTGGGGTATGTGCAGTGTGCTTCGCTAAAAGCCTTCTCGGCTTGCCAGCCAGAGTTAAGTAACTTAAGTTCGTCCCCGCGAACCGGCCGCCAGGTGAGTGCCGAATTTACGGCGGGCAGGAGGAGGCAACCGATCGTCTGTTAATCGGGGTTTAGACTTAGAACGCATGTTGGGCCGTTGTGGTCGTTCGAAATGCATCTCTGGATTGTTTTGAAGTTTAATAAAGTGTATGCGTCAAACCCGGGCATTCGGCTCAGGGCGTTCTCTGCGATTGCACGAAAGAAGTGTCACGGGGCTTCGACGCTTCCTTTATGGTACGTACTCACGTAAGATAGTATCCATGTCGTGTTATGGCCGTGTTGTGTTTGATACAAACCGGTAATACGTATGTTTACACTTGTTTTGGTAGTCGTAAAATGTCCAAGCACTCCGGCACTCCGCTGGCAGATCAGCCGGCAAGCCGACGCTGAGCAGACACATCTCTTTGGTGGACGTGAGTGAAAAAGCCGCCCAATAGCAGGATGTGTAACTCATGGCGAACATTTGGGAATAGAACATGTAGACATATGAAGATGGCGGCGTTACAAAACACGCAGGGAAGGGTGAGAAAAGAGCGACAAACTTTGCAACAAAAGTGTGAGCTTTTCGCTGCACGTAAAAGAGTAATACTTGGCACAGATGACGTTGACGACCCATTCTAACGATAGCGCTAGTTCATTTACTATGCTCAAAACGCTTTTCAGGGCCCCTTTAACTTTACTTCCTCTAAACATGCACTGCCATGTGCCCTTATAGCAGTCTGTGTCTGCCGCGCCAGAACAGCTTCATGGTATGCCAAATTGGGAATCTGTTCACCTGATGCCCGTTGGTTGTTCGGTGCCCTTGACCCATCGTCTCGTCAATTCGAGAAGGTTCTGCAAGATTGTATCAGCGGAATGGCATCGACAAGCAAGGACTGCCTCCGTGTGTCCTGCGCACAACAGGACTTCACTTCGCAGCAGCGGGACTTCAGCGCGTGGTTCCAGTCGTCAGTGCGTGTTACGGAACTACTGTGGTCCTCAACGTTAACCTAGTTTCCCCGCGCAAGAAAAAGAAGCACCACACTCAGGTAGGGGAGTTGCTAGTGCTTGTGGAGGTGTCTTTTGAGGACTCCTCAAGAGAACTGTTGTTGCGTGGGCCCAAATTTGGGTTCGAACTTCGGTTGACACCTACCAAAAAATTGGCTGCTGCGAGACGCATATCACAACATGCATCTGAAGTGGAGCGACCTAGGTGCACAACTGAGTGTGTGGACACGCTGGCAAGGACTATAGGTACGCATTGTAGCATTTCAAGTTTGCGAGGCGTAATTAGCCACCTCGTGGCTGAGAACTTAAGGGTTGTTGAGTCGGACAAAGAAGTCTGGTTTGTGGTGATCGAAGCCTCTTGAATCGTTTGCTCATAAGGCTAGTGAAGCGCAAGGTAAGAATTTTGTTCCAGGTTCAGAGAATGCGGTAAAAGTAAAGCAGAAGGCCTTGTTCTTGCTTGAGACCTTGAAATTGGAGTCGCTAGCTGGTCAAGTGAAAAAAAAGGTTTCTCTTTGAAGCCTTTTTTCCGCAAAAACCAACAAAACAGGAGTACCGTTCGGTACTATTGTCTCCGAGGTTGGGGCTCGGCAGGGGGCAGTAGCCTCAATCCTTCAAAAGCACTTGTCGTCTCTGTGCTTTCACGACCCCTTTTTGGTGCGCAGCCCTGAGTCGATTGCCGCGTTCCTGAACGAACGATAGATGGGAGGTTTCAAGGCTATTAGCCTCGACATGGCCGATCATTATTACTCCTCACCGCATGAAAAATTGCTTTAAAAGTGAAATCATGCATACAAGATGATAATGATTAGGTTCGGTTGACGGTTGAGGAATACCTCCGCGGTTTCAGTTGAATCTTTTCAGACTCCTGTCGATGTTCCTGAAGGTCAGTGTAGTAACTTGGGGAGATAAATAACTAATCCAGAGTAACGGTGTTTGTATTGGTTAGAAGATCGCTCGTGTCCTAATTAACATTTTTCTTCCTGCTGTAGGCAGAGCGGTGCAAAGTGCCTCGCGGGGGATGGATGACGTAGCGTTTCGTTTTGTTGATGTATATTTGGTTTTTCTGCCTGGGACCATGGTTAGTCAACGTGGTACGGATGTATTAAAGGTTCTCACTGAAAACGGAGGAGGACTGCAGTCCACTCTGGAATTACCCAGCAATGATGAACTCCAGTTTCTTGACTTACGGATTCGCTTCAAATCAGACCGCGTGTGTTTTCTGTATCAGCGAAGGTCCAAAAATCACCCTTGAATAACAATTCAGGACACTCAAAACTGATAAAGAACGGGATAGCCTTATCCTCCTTACGGGCGTCCTTGACGCGCTCCTGTTCTGATTTAGTATGCTAGGCTTTTAATTGTCACGTTTCTAGGCCTAAAGAGGCAGCTTTTTCGGCCACCCCACTCAGCATGACGACACAAAAACTGCTTAGGATGCTAAAAAAGCAGGGAGGTGCTTGTGAGGCTGGACCCTCAAGGAAAAGGAGTAAAAAGTTTGCTTGGTTGCCCTACGTACATAGGATGTCGCACGGACTGAAAAAGGTGGCAGCAGGGTTTGGGGTGGACATACTGTTTTCTTCTCGGATTAAGTTAAACAGCGTGTGTCCGGCTGTCCAGCGGCGTGCTGAAAATGAGCTGGAAAGAAGAAAAGTGTGTGTAAGTTCAAACATGTGTCACCCATTGTACTGTGCTGTGTGGCTGTTGTTTACAAGATTCCTTTATCTTTGGGAAAGTGTACGTAGGTCAGACCGGTCGCTGCGTAAACGTTCGATTAATGCAGCATCGCAACACACTTAAAAAAGATGAGCACGCACGTCTGGACGAGCATTGTCGCACGTGTGAGCAACGTTGCTATCCGCTTTCCACCAGGCGGATATCCTGTACAAGCACAACGATTGGCCCACTAGAGAGTTGCTGGAATCATACATATCAGAAAATGGTGGAGTGGGTATTAGTCAAGAGCAAGTTGCTGACGCCATTTCGCCGACTTCTCTACTGCGCCTCCTCGTCATAACTTGAGCGTTTACCCACCCCGCTGCCGTATACCGAAGCGTCGCAAGGACTCCGGTACCTATCTTCACGTACGCTGACGTCATGGGTGTCCCCCCTCAGCGGGTCCCCCATGTCTTACCAACACCCGTTACCGATGAAGCCAACCGCGCTGGTCTCGGCCTTCGGGCCGCAATCGCATGCAGTTCCTGGCGAACGTGGGACAACCGTCCAATCTGTTTCAATTGACGCTATGCCGACATGTCTCCCGATACTGCCAGCCGACGCCTGACGCCCACCAACGACGATATCGGAGCCCCTACTTATGGCCCTCGCAGCCGATCGCCACGCGAAGTCTCCTACAGGTCCGACTTCACCGCTTGCAGCACTTCTGACTCCCGCATTTTCGCTACCCGTCACTCGTCCTCCCCTCGTCGTCGGTTTCTTTTCTCCCATGCGGCCCCGACCAACCGTTACCGAAGAGGAAAACTAGTTGACGCATTTCAGTAGGGCAAGAACTGCGTTACCAGCGAACTGTCAAAGGCCTCATTTTTCCGCCCTCAAATGTTATAGACGTATTTGTTGGAAGATCGACGCGCATTTCAGTCAACCTAAAGAACAAGCAGTGTTCCGTAAAGGTTATTCAACAATGGACCATATTCACACGATCAATCAGGTGATAGAAAAGTGCGCTGAGTATACCGAACCCCTATATATAGCCTTCATAGATTATGAGAAAGCATTTGAATTCGGTCGAAACCCTAGCAGTCATTCAGGCATTACGGAACCAAGGGGGTAGATGAGCATTATGTAAGAATACCAGAGGATATCTACAATGGGTCTACAGCTACCATCATCCTCCATAGGGAGAGCAGTAAAATACCTATAAGGAAGGGTGTCAGACAAGGAGACACAATCTCTCCAATGTTATTCACAGCATGCCTTACAAGAAGTATTCAGAACATTGGATTGGGGAACACGTGGGAGTAAGGGTTAATGGAAGAATACCTCAGTAACCTCAGATTTGCTGATGACGTTGCCTTGCTAAGTAACTCGGGGGACGAATTGCAAAGCATGCTTTCCGCACTGGGCGAACAGAGTAGAAACCGTGGGCCTGAAAATTAATATGCAGAAAACTAAAGTAATGATCAATAACCTCGGACAGCACAGCAGTTTGAGATAGGTGGCGAGGCAGTGGAAGTGTAAAGCGAATATATCTACTTAGGCCAAGTTGTGACCCCCAGATCCCAACCACGAGGCAGAGATAATTAGAAGGATCAGAATGGGGGTGGGTGGCATAAGGCAGACATTCTTAGATAATGAATAGCAGCCTAACCATTGTCGCTGAAGAAGAAAGTGTATGACAGCTGCATCTTACCGGTACTCACCTACGGGGCAGAAAGCTTGGAGGCTCACTAAGAGGGTTCAACTTAAATTGAGAACGACTCAGCCCGGCAATGGAGCGGAAAATGAGAGGTGTAACATTAAGGGATAAGAAGAGAGCGGAGTGGGTCAGGGAGTAAAACTGGCGTTAAAGACATATTAGTAGAAATTAGAGAAAAGATGGACGTGGGCAGGGCATGTAATGCGAAGGGCAAGATAACCGCTGGCCATTAAGGGTACAGAGTGGAATCCCTAGAGAAGGCAAGCGTTGCAGGGGGCGGCAGAAGTTAGATGGGCAGATTGAGATCAAGAATTTTGCGGGGATAAATTGGTCACAGTTGGGCACAGGACTGAGATAATTGGAGAGATAATGGGAGCGGCCTTTGCCCTGCAGTGGCGTAGAAAGGTCTGGTGATGATGATGATGACGAGCATTGGCGTTAGTCGACACTGGCGCTGCCGTTTCAGTTATTCATGCCGACCTTTGCCGTGTCCTTAGAAAAGCGACGACGCCGTTGGATGTCTTTGCGCTACGTACCGCAAACGCACAGCACGTCCATGCGTCTGCAGCGTGCACGGCGCGAGTGACGATCCAGGATGTTTTGTACGTTGTAGAGTTCATCGTGCTTCCTACTTGTTCCCATGACCTCATATTGGGTTGGGATTTTCTCACTCGTCACCACGCCGTCATCGATTGTGCGCGTGCGGAAGTTGAATTTGCCCCAGATTGCGACGCGCACCATAATGAGGCAACTGCTGCTAAATTGGTCGTCAGCGAAGGTGCAAAAATTTCGCCACACTGCTCGGTTTCCGTGCCGCTGTGCTGTGCGTGCACTGCTGACACAACCGTGCTTTTTACGCCGTCCGATCTCGTCATCCGACGGAGACGTCTTCCGCTGCCGTCCGCTCTGTTAACGACCAATGCTGTACGAGCGCATGCTGTTAGTAACTGGTCCTCGGATGAAATGTCGCTGCTACAGGGCGAGACTATCGCGTGGATTGAGCCTGTCGAGCCAAGTGCTGTCATCGATGTTCCCGACGATACTCCCATTATCACTCATGTCGCAGAATTGAGTGCTACAAGCCGAAGCAGAGGTTTTACCGGCCGCTTTGTCATCAGGCTATCGATGGCTATCAGATATCAGGAGATCTCACGCCCACACAACGAGATCAACTGCTGGCCCTCCTCCATCGATTTCGCTTGTCTTTTAACTGTTTGAAAGCTCCGCTAAGTCAAACATCAACAGTCGAGCACACGATTGACACTGGCTCGCACCCGCCGCTACGACGACGACCTAATCGCGTTTCCCACAAAGAACGACGTACTATTGATAGAAACGTGGACGAGATACTTGGAGCGAGCGTCATTAGGCCCTCCAACAGTTCCTGGGTGTCTCCCGTAGTCCTTGTGACCAAGAAGGACGGTTCGATACGCTTTTGCGTCGACTATGGGCGCCTTAATAGGATATCGAGAAAGAGGATGTCCACCCTCTCCGGGTATTGATGACGCCCTCGACTGTCTGCAGGGTGCCAAATATTTCTCGTCGCTCGACTTGCGCTCCGGGTACTGGCAGGTACCTATGGCCGAGGCTGATCGCGCAGAGACGGCTTTCATAATACTTGACGGCCTGTATGAGTTCAACGTGATGCCGTTCGGCCTTTGTAATGCGCCTGCCACTTTCGAGCGCATGATGGACAGCATTTTGCGCTAACTAAAATGGAAAGCATGCCTGTGCTACCTTGACGACATCGTCGTTTTTTCTCCGGATTTCAAGACACATTTACGCCGACTTGAACAAGTTTTAACTTGTCTTGCCGACGCAAAGCTGCAGCTCAACCTCAAGAAATGTCGCTTCGCTGCTCGCAAGCTCACTATTTTGTGCCACGTCGTTTCGAAGGATGGAGTTCTACCCGACACGTCTAAGCTTAAGGCAGTTGCGGAGTTCCCGAAGCCGACATCTATGAAGGCCCTCAGGAGCTTGCTGGGACTCTGTTCTTACTTCAGGCGCTTCGTCCGCAACTTTGCGACCATCGTTGCACCATTGACGCAGCTTCTCTCTGGTAGCTCTAAAGACTTTACTTCGTGGTCCCCTGCTTGTGAAAACGCGTTCGCGACATTGCGGAAGCTTCTTACGTCGCCACCTATCCTGCGGCATTTCCACCCGAATGCCCCAACTGAGGTTCATACTGATGCCAGCGGCGTTGGCCTTGGGGCTGTGCTTGCTCAGCGAAAATCGGGCTTTGACGAGTGCGTTGTCGCCCACGCTAGCCGTACCCTTACAAAGGCTGAGGCAAACTACTCCGTCACGGAAAAAGAGCGATCGGCCATATTTTGGGCACTAGATAAGTTCCGACCTTACTTCTACGGCCGCCATTTCGACATGGTCACAGACCATCATGCACTATGCTGGTTGTCCACACTAAAAGATCCGTCTGGACGGCTAGCTCGCTGGACTTTACGGCTACAAGAATACGACATACTTGTCATATATCGGTATGGCCGCAAACATTCCGACGCTGATGCCTTACCCCGTTCTCCAGTGTCACCAGAGAATGCCTGCATCCTGCCTGACGACGCTCTTGTGTCCCCTCTCTCTTTCACTGACATGCCCTCTGAACAACGCAAGGACCCATGGATTTCTTCGCTCATCTCCTTGCTCTCGGACGTCTCCCGTGCTGAACAACCTCGGGCCCTGCGCAGACAAGCTATGCATTTCACGCTTCATGACATGTTGCTCTAACCGACGGAATTTCCCTCATCGAAGGGCGGAAGTGGCAGCTCGTAATTCCTCGGCACCTTCGCACCGACAGTTGTGCATCGCTTCATGCCGATGAAACGTGTGCCCACGCTGTCTTGTTAAAAACATACCACCGTGTCCGTCTCCGCTATTACTGGCGCGTCATGTACACCTTTGTGCCCAAGTACGTTAGGTCATGCATTACCTGCCAGCGTCGCAAGTCTTTGCCTTCCAGCTAGGTGGGTCCACTGCAGCCGCTTCCTTGCCCGGAGAAACCATTTGACCGTGTTGGTATAGACCTGTAATGGACATTTGCCCACCACAGTCCTCCGGCAACCGATGGGTTATCGTCGCCGTCGATCACCTGACGCGCTAGGCCGAAACTGCGGCCCTGCCTGCCGCCACAGCACGAGACGTCGCCTATTTCATCATACGGCGCTTCATTCTGCGGCATGGGGCGCCTTGTGAGCTCCTCAGCGACAGGGGACGTGTGTTTCTGTCAGACGTTATTCGTGCCCTCCTCACTGAGTGCCCTGTTGTCCATTGAACAAGTAGAGCGTACCATCCGCCGACAGACGGCCTCACTCAGCGCTTCAACCGCACCCTCGGTGACATGCTGTCGATGTACATCTCAGAGGATCACGACGACTGGGACCTTGTGCTGCCTTACGTGACTTATGCGTACAATACAGCCATTCAGGCCACAACAGGTTTCTCGCCCTTTTTCTTCCTGTATGGTCGCGAGCCGTCATGTACCCTTGATACGGTTCTCCCCTACCAACCGGATCGCTCCGAGTGCTCCCCAGCTTCTGATGCTGCCAAGTACGCGGAAAATGCCGCCAGCTGGCAAGGACCTTTACGACTGAAGATCAGTTGCGTCAAAAATCTCGGCACGACGACACAGCTGCCCACCCGACGTATTCTCCAGGATCTCTGGTGTGGCTGTGGATTCCCTCCACCACACCAGGATTGCATAGCAAACTTCTTTCTCGGTGTCACGGACCCTACTGTGTTCTCGAACGGACGTCACCGGTGAACTACGTCATAGAGCCCATGACACCTTCCTCAGACCTCCGTCGCCGCGGGAAGGAGACTGTTCATGTCCAGTGTTTGAAGCCCTATTATGATCCCCTAGTGTCGTGTACCCCGTGACACGCCCGGATGGCGCTTTATTTCCCGGGGGATAGTTGTAATGAGGCAACGCGGGCTGCAATAATTAGGAACTGCGGACAATCCCTTGTAATGGCTAT
This sequence comes from Haemaphysalis longicornis, assembly GCA_013339765.2. NCBI lineage: Eukaryota > Metazoa > Arthropoda > Arachnida > Ixodida > Ixodidae > Haemaphysalis > Haemaphysalis longicornis. The sequence continues at coordinate 237,835,325 of CM023450.1, read as the reverse complement.
GTGCCATCGGACATTGCCAGGTTGCTAGCAGACAACCAGCCGCTCGTGTGAACGAAGAAGCTCGGTCTGCGCGGCTTTGGGTGTGATCGTTCGTCGGCTCTCTCGCTCTCTGTGGTTCTGCGACCGTCTGCATCTACCAGCCAATAAACCCCCTTTCAGTAGTTACGTCTTTTCCAATAAATCGAGTTGAAAGTTAACCCTTGTTCTGTTCAATTCTTTTTTAGTTGCGTCCCTGTTAGTTCGTGCTGTTCCCCAAGATGCAAGTACACCGACTAGCCCAGGTCGCCACACTGCTAAAACGTTTATTACGACAAGTAGAGTCCTTGGCAGGTCCTCTGCAGGGAAAATTCAACCTCCTGCGGTGGGCACATTTTTCGTGAAAGTAGAGAAACCTCCACACTTCTCAAGCTTTGCGGGCACATTCAGTTGTCTTTTCCAGGTGTTGCATTGATTATTATCCTCATTTTTAAGGAATGCTGAACTACCTTTCGCCGATGCATGGATGTACATATAACCAAATAAAGCAATGTATTAGCAGTATTCTCCGGCAAACATTTGGTTAAAGCGATGAGTATCAACTAAGAAATCGTAAACAAAAACCGGGCATCATCGTCGTGCCTCATTTCCTCTTCCTTTCAATTTTGTCTTCGCTGTTGAGGGCACGTGAGCCTTCCCTCCCATGCTGCTGCGCTCCTCAGCTTTGACGTACTTCCACTATTGCGCTCCTCAGACTGCCGTCTGCAACGGGCTAGCTCTTTTGCCTTTTTAGCCTTTGTTGACACTATGGATCCCGCACTGCGATCAAGGCTGGAAAACCGAACGAAAGACCTGGCCACGTGTGCGCGGCCTGGCCTTGCCCTTTCGCAGTGTACGTTGCTGCGGTTGATATCGGCGGCACGTGACTATTTATCGGTGGCGAACTCTCAGCCGCACGGAGAGAATCGTGCGGTCGTTCCCTTTGATGCCCCACGCACTGTTTATCCAACAAGCCGTCTCAGATGTGACACCACTGGTGCCGGGTCTTGTTTTTCGGCGGTGGTAATTTCTACTGACGGCATGTGAAAAAGACATTTTAATCCGATACAGAACCCGTGCACAAAACGCGCCGGTTCGGATTGGTTTATTATTGGCGATGAAGGGGAAGGCGCAGAGTAAACCAGCGCCACACTCGAACAGCATGCACCCGTGTTCTGACAAGCTGCACCCATATCTTGTGAACGGTAGTAATAAAGAATTTTATAAAAAAATTCCCCCGCACCTCCGCGAGGGGGAGTGTGAGGATGCAGAAATGCGAACGTCGAACGCAACGTCCTCGGGTACCATGCGAGGAAGGCACCGCACAACCTTCGATACGTCGATGGGCACGTTCACCGCCTGTCCCTTGATTCCAAACTGCTCGTTGCCTCGAGTCAGCCGCCTGATGCTGCTAGAGTGCTTGGAGATTTTACGACTATGCAAATAATTGTAAACAAACGCTTTCCCGTTAATATTGAATGCAACATGGCCACAGCACGGAATGAATATTCTCTTACCTAAGTACGTTCCATAAAGACACCGTTGGAGTCCCGCGAAACTTCTTTCGAGCAATGAGGCTATATTTCGGCGTAGTAAAAGAGGCGGGGGCCTACCGCTTTAGATCGCTGATGGTATCTCGTATCGTGTCATTACCAAATATACTGTGATCACTGATGACTATGCGTGTCTAGATGTCACCGCCAAAACTTTCGCTGTTGCAGTTATCTATCTATTTTTCTTCACTTCCTTGAACGACTAAGCGAATGTTTACTGTCCTTGAACCTTCAAGTAGCAATATACGGGATTTTAACATTAACATGCTTATAAGTGATGCCGCCAGCACTGATCTTTTGGAATTGATCTCTTCAGTTGGTCTTACAAACGTTATCGATGTCACCAATGCAAGTTATTCCTTAATTGACCACTGCCTTACGCGTTCTCTTGACGGGTGCATGTATGCTGGTGTTTTATCTGCAGGAATTAGTGGCCTCATGCCAGTTGTTTGTTTTTTATCTGGAGCAAATTCGCACCAGGGTGCGGTAGAAAATGTTTTTCGCAGATTCCTGCTGTGGGCACGGCGGAAGCTTTGCGAACATGTTGCTCAGGAATTCATTCCTGTTTTTTGTACAGGCCATGGTCTTCGCTTCGTTCACCAGTCACGGGCAGGCGGAGTGCAGCATTCTCCCGGACAACAACGAAGGCTGGCACCATGGCAGCTGCAACATCGATTCTTCAAAATGCTGCTTCAGCGACGGACCCCTGGGCATGCGCTCTTGGCTACCCCCGCGAGAAGCGCAACTCAGCACGACGTCGATTACGTCAGCGACGGAAGAGACTATAAATCGCTTGGACCGGGTCATCTTCACCAGTGGGCATGGCGGAAGCTTTGCGAACATGTTGCTCAGGAATCCGCTGCCGTTTATGAAGGCCTGGTTGACGTATTGTCGTCGTGTGGTGACGTTGAACCTAATCCTGGCCCCACAACGGAAGCCATGCTGAAAAAGATTATCGATGAAATTCGCGAGCTGAAAGACAGTTCGAGCGCAGTCAACCAACAACTAAGTAAAACGGCTGATACGCTGACCAGTATCGAAAAAAAACTGGACGACCTTTCCCAAACTGTCGCTTGGTACACAAGCAAAGTAGATGACCTACAAAAACAAGTAGACGGGCTGACGAAAAAATTGGGCCCATCTCCCCACGAGGGGAGACTCGAGTAAATGCGTCCCGTAGGGGTGGGTGTATTGCGTTAACGTTAGTGTTTGGGGGGTGGTGGTGGGGTGGTAGTGAATTTGTTAACTATTATTGCTTATTACTATAATTATTATTATTTCTTTTATATATTAATTATTACTTTCGTGATTTTGCGACTCGAGTCCCCCCTCGTGGAGAGATGGGCCCAATTTTTCTTTTTTTTTGTGACGCAAGTGAAGGCAAGGAGTAGGTTGTCGTAAGTCGTTATTTATTTATTTGTTGCTGTTGTCGTTGTATTGGACGCTGAGAACGACGGCTTTGTGGTAGCTAAAGAGTACTGTTAAGGGGTCTTTAAGCAGTGATCGTGCGTTGCAGCAACTGGTGAAGACGAGGTCGATGCAACTGCTGCCGTGTATCAGCAGCTTCTTGACGTAGTTTGAATTAGTCAAGGATATAAGGTGCGTTCGTGGCCTTTGATTCTGTGTCGCTTTTGTGGCGCAGTGGGGAGTGCACCATGTACCTCGCGTTCCGCCCACAGGGTCGTGGGATCAAAACCAGGCGCCGATAACTATTATTTTTTTTTATATAGTGTTGGGGGAGGGGTGCGGACGAACAACAACGCTGCACCTGTTGTTGAGAGCCAGGAGGGTACGGGGGAGAGACGCGCAGCTGCGCCTCGCCGCGACGCGCATGCGCTGTGAGCGTGTGGATGCCGCCGCCGACGGTCGAGGGACATCGTGCGACTAAGAAACGCTCCGCGTTTAAAAATCGACGACCTAAAAGAACCGCATTCGACGAAACAACTTGCTTATTTTTAGACTGCCAGGAGAGAACGATGCTGAACAGCCTCTTGATGAACAAGTGGGAAAGGGCATCTTGGAAGACATAATTAAGGTGCCAAATGTCGCTATTGAGCGCATTCACAGGATTGGTAAGCCAGCAGCAAAGAAGTGCAGTCCAGTCATTCTGAAGCTAGTTGACAGAAGAGACAAAATTAGGATTCTAAAGAACTGCAGTGATCTAAAAGGCACAGCATTCTGCATATCGGAGGATTTTTCGCCTCCAGTTCAAGAAATACGAAAAATGCTATGGGCGAGCGCACGAGAAGAACGGGCTAATATAGTAAAAGTCGTGTTAATCTTTGACAAGATAAAGGTTGACGGCAAGCTTGATCGATCGGATGATTCACTGAACTCGAGGGTTCCGGGTATCTGTGCATTGAGCAGCAACACAGCAGCGCTTTGTAGCATCAGCAAACACTACCGGCTCCACTTTCTCACGAAGGCCGGTCAACGTTTTCTGTAATAAACATTAATGCTCGGAGTGTCGTCAACAAATCGGTCGATCTCGAAACTGTCCTTATTACTTATGATCCTGACGTCGCAATCCTCACTGAAACATGGCTTCAAAACGACATTCCCGACTCGGCAGTAATTCCCAGCTCTCATGAAATCGTTCGTCGTGACCGAGGTGCAATGAGAGGCGGTGTAGCGACAATGCTGAAAAGGGGCATGGATTTTTAGGTGCTGTCGCACGTGACGTGCACCGAAATGGTTTGGATAGTTCTTCGGCATAAAAATTTCACCATGCTCATTGGTGCGGTGTACAGGACGCCCAATTCCGAAATAGCGGTACTCGAAGCTTTGCAAAAGTTTTTGCTCGAACAAAGCAAACGTTATACCCATATTTGTTTATTTTATTCTTGTAGGAGGTAATTGAAATCTGCCAAAAATACACTGGGATCACTTTTGCGTTACAACACCCTGCCAGCACTCCGAACTACTACTTGATATAGCTTTTTCCTGTAGCATGGCCCAACTTGTAGACTCCAACGCGTGTTACTGCAGGCACAAGTTCGATTCTGGACCTTATTTTTGTTTCTGAGTCCATTGGCAAGTTTAGCAACACAATTGAAGTTCTACCAGGAATATCAGACCATGAACTAGTAATATTTATAACCAACATGTTGTGTACACTCTCGGCTACCCAAGTACGTAGATTCCTTGATTTCAATGCTGCTTCGGACGAAAGCATTTTGGACCTCCTAGAGGGGGAATATGACAAAATTTACAATAAACATCTTCAAAATTATTGTGACGTTACCAGCTATGGTCGCACTTTAAGACAACCGTTCACAAATGTATAGGTTCGTTCCTTTCGAAGAAAGTAAAAAAAATACACGGCCGCAGGCCTTGGAGTACGAGCAAAATACTGCATTTAAAACGGAAGATAAAACGCCTGTCACGCTCAAAAACACGACCACGTGGCACTGTTTTGACGAGCCTCCGCACCGACCTGCGCGACAAGATTAAAAGCTCCAAATTTCATTTCTTCAACGTAAAAATGCAAAATTTTCTTACTACTAACCAAAGAAAATTTTGGAAGCATTTCTCCGACAAAAAAGGGAAAGTAACAAAAATTACAATCAAGGACGCGGACGTGAGTGATGCCAGCTGCATAGCGACAGCATTTAACGACTACTTCTCTTCTGTTTTCGTGCGGACGGGTGGCACCCCTCCTGATTTCCATGAGAACAATCTCGAACTGCCAGACTTGATTATAACAGAGGAAGGCCTCTTCTCAGCTCTCCTTCATCTTGACACAAAAAAAATCGGCTGGGCAGGATGAAATACCTAATGCTTTTCTTTATCGGTATGCCGAGTGGTGTTCCAAATACTTAGGCCTAATATTTAGGGAAAGGCTGTTGCAAGTAGAAGTTCCAGTTTATTGGAAGAAGGGTAAATTAGTACCCATTCATAAATCGGGTGATAAATATGACGTCAAAAACTACCGCCCCATTTCATTGTTATGTACAGCCGGCAAGGTTATGGAACACTTCTTTTTCAAACACTTAAGTTCTTTTTTGGAGAGTAACCACTTTTTTTCACCAAATCAACACGGTTTCCGGCGAGGCTTTTCAACCACCACAAAGTTAATTCACACTACCGATGACTTTTTAACAACACTTGACAAAGGTGGACAAATTGATGGGATTTTTTTTAGATTTCGAAAAAGCTTTCGACGGAGTTTCGCATTCTCACTTGATGTTTAAAATTCGCCGAATCCTAACCAATGAAAAAATTCTTCGATGGCTTGATTCTTACCTATCCCACCGATACCGACACGTTCAGATAGCAGATAAAAATTCTACTTCTGCTCCCGTGCATTCCGGGGTACCGCAGGGCTCCGTCTTAGGACCACTTTTATTCTGATTTATCTAAACGACATGTAACTCCGAATCTACTGTGCAGTGTTATATTTTCGCGGATGACTGCGTTGCGTCCCTGCCCTTCAATCAAGAAGAGATCACGCCACCCTAAATGAATACTTATCGGTCATTACAGCATGGTGTAACTCCTGGAAAATGAGCTTCAACATAGCAAAGTGCGTCAAGATGACCATAACACGTAAAAAAAACCACTTACATGTTAAACAACACTGCTGTAACAACCGTTAACCAGTAAAAATACCTTGGACTGACGATCACTTCTAATTTGGGCTGGAAAACGCATATCGAAGGTATAACATCAGCCGCCACTACGGCGATTGTGGTTCTTAAGGCATCGCATGAGACACTGTACCAGCAAAACAAAACTACTCGCTTACACTTCATTGGTACGCCCATTGTTGGAATATGATGACGTTGTATGGGATCCTCACAGACAAAACAAAAACACTTGCTTTAAGGTAGGTCACCACCTTCGAAAAAAAATTTACAGGTGTAGCCCAAACGTTACAATTATATTTTTGGCTTGTAAAGCTTATACAGTTAGAAACTTTAAATAAATAAAATTGCTAAAAATGTCTTACAAAAAATTTATATAAAATAAAATGCGCCAAAATATGCATGTTGCGCGAACAGTCATAAGTTCAAAATGGTGGGTGCGATTCAAACACGACTTGGCAGGAACATAATGAAGACAATAACCTGTGCAACTAACCTCCATGAATATCACATCTTTAAGCTAAGTTGCGTAATCATAAAAAGACTCAAAAATTTGCTATCTGGCACGTTTGGGTTTCCCACAACTGGCCATAATATAAAAAGTTACCAATATTTTTCAGTCATTCTGCTTTATTGCATAGCTCTATATATAGATAAACAGCACACAAAGTTTCGTAAGAAAATAATGTTTAGAAGCAAAGTTATCACTGTTCGCGTAACTAATGGTTGCGAAAAATCAAGTTTTGAGAAAAATGGCTTTGAAGGTTTAGACCTATTGTACGTATTAAAAGAAACAGTCAATGCGCTTAAAATCCGCCAGGCTTATAGCTTGCACCCTCCTTGTAACCGGCACGAACTCCGTTTGGCCGAGCTGAGGCGCACATATTTTTTTTGCCTGTTTTGAGTCTTACAGTTGACTCACATGCAGGCTTCATCATACGGTGAGAGTCAGTGGTCAGGCATGTCGTCCTCGTACTATAACTGTAACTGCAGACTATAAAGTACTATAACTGTCTCCTTGCGAGGCTAGAACTAAATCCGTGAGCTTAAAACGGCATACGAAAAAACACGGACAACCAGACACGAACGCAAGGCAATGCAAATGCGCGCAACGTGAACACGAGTGTGCCACCCATTGCCCCTTAGTGAAAATTTTGAAATAAATCAAATGTAGAATATCCCGAAATGTGTCCAAAAGCTTAGAATGTAGCTAAATAAATTAGCATTACGTAACGTATATACGAAGAAACATTTAGGACGATATGGCAGATACTGCGGAATCGGAAACCTTCAGTTTCGGTTTCGGATGCGTCTCAGCAGGGTTGAAAAATGATCATAACTTTTTAACCGATTAAGATAACAGCACAATTTTTTTTCTAAATATTCTTCAATAGACAGGGATGTTGAAAATGCGAAATTTAAAAAAAGCCATTTTTTTCAAAAAATGCGTTTTTGAAGGTGTTGACCTACTTTAATGAATCCAAAATAAATCCCTTCGGTTTATTTACCACACGTAGAGTAGACACGTTTCAGTCACTGAACTCCGTAATAGATACGGTCTTCCCACATTAAAGTCCCGTAGAAAGCTACATCGCATAACATTCCTGTACAACATAGTCAATGGACACTCAGGACTCCCCTTTAACACATACACGCGGTACAATACATTTACAAAAAACTTGGAACAAACATAATAAAACCATAGCGATGCCGCTTACAAAAACAAATTCTCGGCGATATTATTTCTTTCTTCACGAACGATTTCCGATTAGAATGAACTACTCCGTGACGTCACTAGCATTGCAGCGCCTGACGCATTCTTATCTGCTGCCACTTCCTGTTTGTACTAAAAGCTGTCCGGTCGCATGTGCAGGTTTCAATTCCTCTTATCATGCTTTTCCACTTCGTATTGTGAACAAAAGTTGGATTCTATTTCGACACCGCTCTTGTGTTGCTCCTGTAACCCGAGTATACATGTCCCACGTAAGCCTGTTATGTGGTGATTTTATTTCTGTACTATGAACTGTACTGTGTGGCGCGGCTGCAAGTATGCAAGTTTGTATCACTTTTGCCTTGGCCACCAAGAGTTGGCTGGCAGTAGGTAATAATAAATAAAGAAATAAGAAATAACTTAATAAATAAAATAAATAAATAAATAAATAAATAAATAAATAAATAAATAAATAAATAAATAAATAAATAAATAAATAAAAAATAAATAAATAATAGATTCAATAACGAAAGAAGCTGTGGTACGTTTCGACAAATGCTTTCAACACTAACCTGGGCAGACGTTTTAAATACTGCAACTCCTAATGAGGCTTACGATTTGCTTGTAGAGGTATTTTGCGAAGCCTACAATTTCGTTTTTCCTCTAATAGAACAAAAACAATTCTGCAGAGCGAGGAAACCATGGGTTACTGGGGAACTCCTCAATAAAATGAAATTCAGAGACCGTTTGTTTCATGACTTTATAAAAACTAAGAATATTGGTAAGTTGTTGGAATACAAAAAAATAAGAAATATTCTAACAACTGAACTGAAGAAAGCGCGATCTATGTATTATATGAATAAGTTTTTGGCCTCTTATGATAAACCATTACAAACTTGGACGCTACTAAGGTCCCTCGTATCTCTTAACAAAGTTACCGTCCCAGACGAAGTCATTGTTGAGGGTTGTTCGTACTCGGGTACGGCCTTGGCAGATAAATTTAATAGTTACTTCCTAACATCTGGTGAATCGCCCCTCCCACATAGCTCCTTTAGGGCTTATATGAGAGATAAAGTTCCTACTTCCATTTTTTTAGCCCCGACTTCACCGGCACGAAGTTGAATCAATAATTAATAAGATAAACAATACATGTGCGAGCGGCTTCGATGATATCAATGTTCGCCCGGTAAAGGAAACAGCCGATATTATAAGTATCCCCCTTGCCCACATCTGCAACGCTATATTATCCTCGGGTATTTTTCCTGAAAAGATGAAAATTGTCCTTGTATGTCCCGTTCATAAAGTTGGTGCTTGAAATGTACTTGGGAATTATCGCCCGATTTCTGTACTTACAGTGTTCTCGAAGATTATAGAACAAGTTATTATTAACAGGTTTAGTAGTTTTTTTACAGTTAATAATGTGATAACAAATGAGAAGTACGGGTTCCAGAAAGGAAAATCTGTGAAAAATGCACGCTTAGATATTAAAGAAAAATTAATTACAAATAGTGAAAACCCTTTGTATACATTAGGTATTTTTTTAGACTTCAAAAAAGCATTTGACTCTGTTAAGCATGATATTCTTTTTAACAAACTTGAGTTGTACGGCATTCGTGGAATTGCGCTCGATCTCGTAAACAGTTATTTGCAAAATCGTCGTCAATTTGTGAGGATCAATAACTTCAAATCTACCTCAGAAATCAGAAGGTATGGTGTGCCACAGGGTTCAATTTCGGGCCCCTTATTGTTCCTTGCTTATATTAATGATATTGTCCTTGTACCTGAAACTCGAAATATTGTCATATACGCTGACGATACGAATATGTTTTTTCATGGAAATAATCTAGAGATAGTGTTTCCGAAAGCTAATAGGTGGTTAAATGAGCTTCATTTGTGGCTCTTGACAAATGACATCGCCCTAAATACGGATAAAACAACATATATTCTATTCAGATCCTGGAACAAGCCAATGATTCCCAATGTTGTATTTTCAATAGCTGGCAAGAAGGTTGAAAGGGTGACATCAGTTAAACTCTTGGGTGTCAGTTTTAATGAACACTTACACAACACATTAATAATTTACGTATAAGCTTATCCAAGACTATTGGCATGCTAAACAGATTTAGAATTTTTCTTCCTAGGTGGTTTAGGTGCCAGTTATATGATGCTTTATTGCATTCTCGTCTTTGCTACTACTTCCTCGTCTAGGGCACCACTACCAAAGGCAACTTAGACCTTATGTGTATGTTACAAAAAAAGTTTGTTCGATTCATAGAAAATCTTAAGTGGGACGACAATACCCTTCCATATTTTACAAAAAATCACCTCCCTTAAAATAGAAAATATTTTTCTCCAACGCTTAGCGTTTAAGATACTTCACGATAGGAAACCCGAACCTGTCGTGTATATCAATAAATTGAAAAGCGAAAAATGTCGTTGCGACCTCAGGCATGAACCATACGAAACAAAACGGGTTCGCACATCTTAGGGTAAACAAATGTTAGGTTTTCAAATTCCCCACTTTTTAAACAACTACCCCTGAATTACCCAAGTTTTTCAAAGTTCTCGTTCGATCGGATTAGTGAAGAAAGAAATGAAACTATTTTTTTTCAAAGAAAATAATTGTCGAACCTGACCACCTTAAGCCTTTTTTCGGAAAAATTTTCGGAAAAACTTTTTTCCCACCACTTTGCTTTTGAATACGATGTCATTGTGTATTCTATTTTCATTGGGTATAAGCCACATACATACTATAAGTACCATCCCCGATCTCAATAACACCTTTTAGTCTGGGTATTATTTGTGCTGGTTTACAATTTTGAGTTTGCTAAAAATTCTTTTGATTATTTTACTGTCTCTAACATTTCTTGAATTGCCTTATCACACTATGTTCTCTTGTGCTTCATGGTGTAAAATTAACCTGTATTTATGTTTATGCATGCTCGCCTGCGTCGCACGCACGCACGCACGCCCGCCCGCACGCACGCACACACACACACACACACACACACACACACACACACACACACACACACACACACACACACACACACACACACGCACACGCACGCACGCACGCACACCGCTTCGGTCGCTGGCCTGGCTACAAAGATTCGTTCGGGCAGTCAGCGATGTCCGCACGATACGAAGCTGCGCGAGGGGCGATGTGCTAAGCACTCGACGCATTTAAAAACACAGGGCAAAGAACTTGGTTCATCATCATCATCATCATCACCAGCCTACCTACGCCCACTCCAAGGCAAAGGCCTCTCCCATTATTCTCCAATTATCTCGGTCCAGTGCCAACTGTGACCACTTTATCCCCGCAAACTTCTTGATCTCATCTGCCCATCTAACTTTCTGCCGCCCCCTGCAACACTTGCCTTCGCTACGGATCCACTCTGTTACCCTTAATGACCGGCGGTTATCTTGCCTTCGCATTACATGCCTGCCCACGTCCATTTCTTCTTAATGTCTACTAATATGTTTTTAATACAGTTTGCTCCCTGACCCACTCCGCCCTCTTCTTGTCCCTTAATGTTACACCTATCATTTTCCGCTCCATTGCCCGCTGAGTCGTTCTCAATTTAAGTTGAACCCTCTTAGTGAGCCTCCAGGTTTCTGGCCCGTAGGTCAATACCGGTAAGATGCAGCTGTCATACACTTTCTTCTTCAGCGACAACGGTAGGCTGCTATTCATTATCTGAGAATGTCTGCAATATGCACCCCACCCCATTCTGTTCCTTCTAATTATCTCTGCCCCATTGTTGGGATCTGGGGTCACAACTTGGCCTAAGTAGATATATTCGCTTACCACTTCTACTGCCCCGCCACCTATCTCAAACTGCTGTGCTGTCCCGAGGTTATTGATCATTACTTTAGTTTTCTGCTATTAATTTTCAGGCCCACGGTTCTACTCTGTTCACCCAGTGCGGAAAGCATGCTTGCAATTCGTCCCCCGAGTTACTTAGCAAGGGCAACGTCATCAGCAAATCTGAGGTTACTGAGGCATTCTTCATTAACATACTTGCAGCGATGGCGTAGAGGTAGAACACCCGCCTCGCGTGCAGAAGGACCGTGGTTCGAATCCCGGTTCCGGACAATTCCCACCGGATAAAAAAAAATCCGCGTATTGATCAGAAGTGCACAAAGGGGCTTGGGGTGCGGCCTGACCCCGGCGACCATTGCGGTAATGCACTCCCTCACCAGGCAGGATTGGGCACCCATGGTGCAAGTAACGGCCACAACCTCCCATAATACGCCAATTAACCCTCGGCCCTCAGTCCCCAGCGGCTGCGGAATCAAGCTGACCACGGCGGCGGTCAGACCTGTGACGCAGCAGAGGGTGATAAGAATCCCTTAATCCGGACAGGCCGCCAATGGATCTGACCCCTGGCAACGTTTAACGCGCGAAACCTCATCTAGCGAAGTAAGTCCCTCGAGTTGTTGTTCGAAGAATTAGAGGGCAATATAATGGGGATGTAATAGGCTTAGCGAGGTTAGGAGGGCAGGCGAATCCTTTACGGTGCTGAGAAATGGACACGTCCTATGTTTACCGGGGCTAGAGGACGGAAGAGAGCTGGGAGTGGGACTTCTAGTCAATAAAAGCATAGCTGGCGACCATGACGAACATATAGCATTAACGAAAGGGCACGGGTCTTGTAATTAGGCTCAATAAGAGGTTAAAGCTCAAGGTGTGCGGGCTACGCGCCCACATCCAGCCACGACGACCAAGTAGTGGAACGCCTCTATGAAGATGTGGAATCGGCAATGGGTAAAGTAAAACACAGTATACCGTAGTTATAGGGGACTTCAATGCTAAAGTAGGGAAGAATCAGCTGGAGACAAGGCAGTTGGGAACTATGGTCTGGGCTGTAGAAATAGCAGGGGGGACCTACTAGTTGAGTTTTGCAGAACGGAATAACCTACGCATAATGAATACCTTCTTCTGTAACGGGAGAGTCGGAAGTGGACCTGGAGGAGCCCGAATCGGGGAGCACAAAAATGAAATAGACTTCATATTATGCGATAACCCTGGCGTCGTGCAGGATGTGGAAGTGCTCGGAAGGGTAAGGTAGTGACCACCGCATGGTAAGATCTCGAATTAGTCTAAATCTGAGGAGGGACCGCAACAAGCTAGTACGAAAGAAGCCGATAAATGAGCTAACAGTAAAGACGTAAAGTAGAAGAATTCAGGATCCCGCTGCAGAACCGATATTCCGCTCTTAACGAGGAAGCCGAGCTTACGACAGCAGGAAGCCAGCGACAACCTTACACGAATTATTCACGGAGTGTGCAGAGAAGTAGGGGGCACTATGCTAGACAGGATACTGGTAAACTTTCACAGGAGACGAAAGATCTAATCAGGAAACGGCAAAACCATGAGAATCTCCTAGCCGCAGCTGACAGAATAGAAACCATCCGAGCTCTAGAAGTTAATCAATAAGCGGCAAGACAGCTGGCATGCGGAAGTATAATATGGAGAGATCGAATACGCTGTAAAGAACAGGAGGTAGCCTGAATAGCAGTGAAGAGCGTCTTGGGTGTGGGGAAAAATCAGAATGTATGCACTTAAGGATAAGCAAGGCAATGTTCATCACAAATAGGGATAAAATAGTCACAGTGGCCGAGGAGTTTATAGGGATCTGTACATTAGCCGGGACATACAGGATAATGCCGAACGAGACAGTAGTTCAGAGGAGATAGACTCCCACCAGTAACGACCGAAGAAGTAAGAAGGCTTTAAAAGAAATGAAAGGGGGCAAAGCACCTGGTGAGGATCAGATAACAGCAGACCTCTTGAAGGGTGGCGGAGAAGTTGTACTTGAAAAACTGGCAAACCTGTATCCGCAATGCCTAATGCCGCAATGGCACCGGAATCTTGGAAGAACTTGGTTCATCGGGAGCAAATTACTGTCGACATAAAATTACCCCGCCTTCCCGCGAGGGGAACCCTGTGGAGATGCGACGCATCTTGGGTGTTCACTTGGTGTTTCCGTTGGGTTGATTCACTAATTGCATGAAACGTGTGAGGAACGCGTATGATGTATTCTTCATTTCTTTGGTTGGTGCTGGAACGACCGCGGCTATGACGCAACGTGCAACGGCTATGGCGCAACACAATGCAACACAATCCACCTTAATCCAATCCAATCCAAGCCAAGCCAAGCCAAGCCAAGCCAAGCCAATCGAATCTAATCCAATTCCCCTCGCGAGAGAGTGTTCGCTATCGGAGAGGAGAGGGAGTGAGCGGCGGAGAGCGCAGCTCGCGTGGCGAGGAGAATGGGGAAGGGGTGTGGACGGACAACAACGCCGTATGGAGGGACAAGGCGAGTGAATGAGATGCAGTCGCATCTAAAAGCGGATTCGTGGATGCTTGCCGGGCTACTTGCCACCATGTTGGAAGCGCAAGCGGCCTCACGTACGCACGCTATTTCGCTGAAATTGCGTCCGTTCGGCTTCCGTCCGCTCAACGCAGAAGTGGCTTAACGTACGGCGCATGCGCAGTGAGAATGACGCAAAGAAATAGTGTGAGCTAACTGTGTGGGTACGGTTGGGTACGTTATTCTAAATCTCTATTTTTTGCATGGTTCGTAGTGCGAATGCGCCTTCTGCGCTTCTGCGTTTAGCGGACGTGGTGATAGAAAATAGCCAGCGCAAGAAAGACGAGGACGAAGAAGGTAACAGACACAGCGCGGCAGACTCAAAGTTTTATCACGATCGCCGCGCGTCTGTCCTCTACTTGAGCACGTGGGGTGGTTGGTTGGACGCTGTGCTTCACGAGGCATCCTTTCATTCTTCTGTTATTTGTGGGCGGACGTGTGCAGCAGGCCATGTCGAATCAATAACGTTTTGTAAACTTTATTAGAAAAGAACGCCAAAGGCCAGGGAGGAGGAGGAAGGGAATGGGGAGGGTGGAGTACAGTCTTTATAACGCCGTCTTCGTGGGATATATTCAGAAGTAGTTCAGACCACTGCTAAATTGCCTGTACTAGGCCGCTTTTTGTCGCATCAATGATGACTCGCAGAGTGTGTCGTGAGAGAGGGATGTTGGCTCGATGCAAGTTGAGGTGTAGTGGTGAGGGAGTTACGGTACGAAAGCAAGAAAACGGGGCAGTGCCAGATGAGGTGGTGGAGATCGGCTGCGGTAGAGTGGTGGCAGTAAGGTCAACGACGCATCATGGGTCGTTAGATTCAGTTTAGAATTTTAGAAGATTCAGTAAGTGAGTTACCAGAACCGTTCTTAATAGCAGGCGATTTTAATGCCCACTCATCTTTTTGGGGAAGTGAAAAAACTGATGTAAGAGGCCACATGTTAGATGATTTGATTTTGTCCCAATATAATCTGGCTCCGCACCATCGTTCCAGCGCCGTTCCTCCGCTGTCCAACGCTGCAACGTGAACCCCCTATGCGTCGCATCTACACAGGGGTTCCCGCGAGGGGAGGTGGGAGTATTTTTTTCTTGTTAAACTAGTTGGCGTTCGGTGCACCGATTCGCCACGAAGGCAACGTTTTAATAGGCAGCTTCTGTCGTAATGAAAGTTTGTTGTATTGCTGCCCTTAGCATTTCGGAAATGTTTGAAAAAGCTTCTCTAAAAATTTGCAATTAACAACGCAAATCACGGTATGTGGGAACATCTAAGCGTAGCCCGATAACTAACCTAATGGATAAATAAAGCACTTCAAAAATTTCTGGCTGATAGACTATTCAGGGTAACTTCTTCCGACGAAGTTAGGTTCTTGCGCTTGTTTGATCACTTGGTTGTTGCCAATATTTCTCTTTATACTTATTTTAAGTACAGATCTAATTCTTAACGGAAATTATTCCGTTGACGGTGCTTTCGCCATTGCTTTCGACACAGACATTGCTTTCGGCTTTTTGTTGCGCCGTTTTTCCACAGAAAGCAAACAATGAGTGGGAAAGCAAAATAAAAAAAACAATAGAAAAGAACTCGCGTGATGCAGGCGACTTCATGAACTACTGAATACTAAGAGTTCTGTCTGAGAAACAAGTCAGTTTATTTCGAACAAGCACTTCGGTACGGGTCGCCGCCACGACTGAGCCGCTGCTCCAGTCATGTTGCCGCTACATTCAACCCCATGAGGAAGTCCTTTAAAGGACAGTAGGAAACTAGGGCCAGCCCAAATAAAAGAAACATACATGCTGCCACAGCGAGTCCGCTTCCCCTTCCCCCCCCCCCCCCGTTATTTTTATCTTTGCGTTTTAAGGGGCCTTGCGATGAGGCAATTCTGGCGGCCGTGGTACATTCATTGAACTATGACCACGGTGACTGTGTTTGGTTCTTACATTTTTACTAACGTAAAGCCGCCAGGAAGACGCGCAAAACATTTATTTGCGCTAATAATTTTTCTGCTCAAATTTAGTTACGACCACTACCCTGTATTGTCGGTGGCGGCTGACCACCTACGTGTATGAACTCACGTGCACCTGCTGCCTCGGGATATATTAACGCTCCCGCAACGCGACAACAGCATGAACAAGACGTGTTAACCGGCAGTCTTAAACCTTACAGCAAAAGCTGACACGTAATAATAGCGAAGTAATGCTATTTTGGAGAAAAACAAGTTATGGAGGAGGAAGAGGAATTGATAGATGCCTAATGGAACAGCCAAATTTGTTTGGTTGATTTTCAGGTCAGGGAGATCCTTAGTCCTGGAAGCCCAGGGTCTGGGTGAGCTGTCTCGCTCGGTCTACCAGATCTTGGCGATCCGAGTTTGGAGCTGGTCATCCGTGCCTCCTCTCGCCACTCAAATGAGCGGTTGGGACTTGGGGCAAGGGATGGTGTGTGGCGGCACTCCCACACCGTAAGGTAGAAAGAGCATGGCTCTGCGCAGAATATACTAGTGTGTGTGTATAATGTCGGATGTATCGAGCGTAGTAATGTGCCATGTAGAAATGTAGCCTTCTGGAGCTCTCTCTAGATGACCGTGTCTTCACGAGACATGTTGATATGTGGATGCGGAAAGGTTTTTTCATCCCCAGCGGTAATGGGCCAGGATGTCAGTGTAACTTATGGGGGTAATTTCTCTCGTTCGACTCATGGAAGGGCTGCCTGCCATCGCAGAGGAAGACTGCCAGTGTCTGTGAGCTCGGGCTGCGGCGTGAGCCACCTCGTTCTCTTCAAGAATGAATGAGCCGGTGTACGGTAGACGACGTTGGATAGGTTAAATGTATTCGGCTATTGATGAAATGCGCCTAATTCGAGCTCCAAATTTACTGAGGACCAAAATCTTAAATGCTGCTGCTTCGATGGATCGGAGCTGGAGATATCGAAGCGTTTGAGGTAAGCACAGTAATGCTGCTGAGCTAAAGAAATAAACCGTTCACCAGGCAAAGATTTTATTTTCAAATAACAACAAATCGGCGAACGCGATTTACCAACTCAGCACTATCAGTTGACTGACTGGCAGCGGTACCGGACGATAATGTCGTTGCTGCAAATAATCTGACAGCGCAGGCTCAACTGGCACTCACTTCGGATAAAGCTTTAGTAAACGTCTATATCCTTACGAGCATTGCATGTGAGCAGCTTACTCTAAACCACAGATGTGTAGCCCCGTTCCAGGGGAAACTGCGTTCATCATGATACTTCCGTCCACTGATTTCCCTACACACCGCTTAATGATGGTGTAGACCCCCCTAGTTTTTCTGGACACCCTCCCTTGAATTTCTAAAATTTGCTCATGCCAATTCTTGCATTCAACATCTGGGCAGTCTGGTCAAGCCCCAATAAACGGAGGAGTGAAATACCACGGTACCACCTAAAGCGAGACAGAAGCATAAAATTCGTACTTGTCTAGGGGCTGCACTTCCCGACCAGTGACCAAATTTTTCTTAAATACGAAGTCTGCAGTGTACGTCAAGTGAGCGTCGACTGTGAGAGCGAATTGTCAGCTTCGAAAGACAATTGGTGCCCGCTGTATAGGTGCTGCATATTCGTGTTCTCCCTAAGCATTGGTTTCAAAAAATTAAATATCGTCATTGGCCCTGGCAAGAGGTTTCAAAATGTCCTTATACGTTGAAAAATGATCAGACGTTTAAAACTGAATACTGGCCTTTTCAGCAAAAGCTGAATTTCTAAAAAGTGTTTTTTTTATTACAAATAGAAAGCACCGCCTCCCAGGTGTATATAGTAAAAGCGGGAAACATACGTCACGCGGATAAGCATTTGGTCAAGACGTCTATTATTTAGGTAGCGGACTAAAAAAGAAACAGTGTGGAGTTTATCTATAGCCTCCCGTCTCCTCCACCCTTCTCCTCTTTATTCGATTCCTCGGGAAACCCCTGCTTCCGGCAGCCAGTCATTGCATGTACTTTAAACACTAAGCAAGGGCTGCCAAGTGCATGCAGACGCCTATAGCGGAAACAGATTTCGATTGAAACGGCCGCCGCTCTTTCCATGGCAGTCGGAATAAAAAAAGACGGCCAATGGAAGTACGGGCGACCATGCATGCGCTACGAAAAATGGGGCGCTTGCATTGAGCTAAATGCAACCTTGTAAATCCAACCTTGGTAAATACATTAGACACGAACAAATACAAAATACATTGTACATAAACACAAATATATCAACGAAAATTTATTGCCCCCATGACATTTCCGAGGAAAGGCGCACACGCATACGCCGTAGTGGTAAGACCATTTTTTCCTACTTTGGAGTTTGGGCCATTAGTTCCGAGACCATTTTTTTCCGCGGCCGCAGGTTCAGGAGCTGCATGGTTCAATTTCACTTTTATGGGTTCTTTTTGCTGTTGTACCGGCCCTTTCTGGTTACGTTGCAGCGAGAAGTTTGCTACAATCATCTCTAGTACACATCACCGCAATACGGTGACTGGGTCATATTTCACACTTTGTAGGTACAAAAAGATAGAGAAACTGTGGCTTGAATTTGTGAAAGTTTGAAAAGAATCGAGGATGGCTTCTTTTATATTGTCTTTTAAAAGGGTAGGTTCCCATCTGAACCCATTCCCATTTCATCCTTCCCGCTTGTTCCCTCCCATTTCAACCCGTCGCCAAACGACCTTCCCCTTTCGCGCTTTCCCATTTTGCCTGTTCCCATTTGAACCCGTTCCCACTCGAACCTTCTCCTTTGTTCCGTGCCGCTTCAACCCGGTACAAACGCCCGTCCCGTTTCGTGTTTTCCCATTTAGCCCCTTCCCGGAATAACGAACCCAGTTTCGACTCGGGTGACTCGGACCGAGGCATGCGATTTTCTAAATTATACTTACGTCCGACTGTATTTTAACCTCATGTTTTGAGTAGCCTATTTCTTCGTAGTCCGCCTGATCCCGACATGGTCCGGCTCGGCCTGTCGGCCCCGGTCGGGTGGCTTGTGTCGGGCCATGTTGGACGCCGAGGCCGAATTCGCTTGGCGAGCGAATGTCCGGCTTTAGGTCTGATGCAACCGAAAGTCAAAAATTACTTGCGTCCGCCATAACCTGTACTAAGTTACTACAAACATATTTCACAGTAAAAAAATGCTACGGCTGGCGGAGCCAAAGTAGCAGACATCCTATTATCCTGCAACCTCTTTGCAATTGTCCGTTTTCGGATACGCGGCGCAAATTAAAAAACAACATATAGGCTGCTGCGTTACGTCCAATCCAGTACAGCGTTGGTGAATTACAGCTGAAACTACACCCTTCCGGCAGCGGTGATGGTTCCAGCCCCTACGGTTGCATATACGAATGCACACGCACTTATATGCCACAGACACACACACACAAAAGAAAGCACGAGAATTAACAAAACAACCTTTCCACGGTAGCAGTGCCAGTTTGTAGAGTCCGCAGCTCTTGCCGAGAATGAAGTTGGGTGTTTTAACAAATGCAACTATTAATTTATTGGGAGTAGTACAGGGATACTGTTTTATTTCTGCGCAGGAAAAAGATCCCGCGGAATATAATTACCAAATCTACCTAACTACAGAAAAAAATGCATTTTATGAAAGCGGTAACTATTAGGGGCCAAGCCAGTGGTACTATTCATTTTAATGTGGGGTTAACGGTTCCTTTATATGCAAATGTCTGTAAAAGAATGGGCATTGAAGTCTAAAGCTGAAAGTTTTGCTTGTAGGAAATAGTTCGCACACGTTTTTCACAGAGGCGTTTCGAGCACGCCAAGCTGTATTCTCTTGCGTGTACATTTTACGGATAATACATAGGTGGGCACGCAGTACGTTGAAAAGCAAATGCAAGCATTTAGGTAGTTATCCGTCTATAATAGAAAGTATCAGTATATCGTTACGTGTTTGCGTCACAGTTTGCCGTGTTACTGGGAGACGGAGTTCCCGTTTGCAGCTGAAAACGGTAGGACACGTTTTAGTGCGCCGTTCGCGGTTTGCGTATTCCGGCCGCAGTGGCGCAAGTAGCGAAATCTGATGAATCAGTCTCAAAGCAAATCGCGAAAAATTTTGTTGCTCATATGTATTTGCTTTCGCTTAAAGTTGCTTGAATATTTCATTTTTCGGGTGAAGTGTTCGCAATAATTGTAGTTTGAGAATACTGTAAGCCATCACTGTTGAGCTTTAAAAGAAAACGTGTCGGTGGCGTCATCTACCGAGTAGATCTAGAGTCAAATTAAAATAGAATTTGCCCCTGTCCTAAATATTTAGGCAAGAAATGACTAAAATATGCTGTAGACATTACTCCGTAACCTACAATACCTTACGCAGCACAATTTTGGAGGCCTAAAAGCGCCCTTCGAGCTCAGAAACTTATGTGAACTATTTCAGGCGGGCGTTCTGGGAGCGGGTTGAAAGGGGAAGGGTGTTTTGGGAACGGGTTGAAACAAAAGCCGTCAACGAGAAGGGTGTTTTAGGAACGGGTGACGGGACGGGCCAAATGGGAAGGGCGTTTCGGGAATGGGCTCAAGCGGGAAAGGTTCGAATGGGAGTGGGTTGTTTCCGGCTATACCCTTTAAAATACACCAAAATGCGTGACTCCCCTGCAATGCAGTGCAATTTTCGCAAGCTGAACCATTTTTTTATCATGAAATAAAATTGGCATGAACATTTTGAACTCCCCAGCTTGTGCAGAGAAACAGGACCGGACATTATAGCAATTGCCGAATATGTGTCAAGTTTGTACTTTTTATTGAAAAGAGTCTTACCTAAATGATCAAAGATTACCACGTAAACTCATTTGAAGGTATCTAAAGTCTCCACACACAGAGCACCGGCAGCGATAGCGGCTATAGTTTGTTTTACAGCGGTAATGTTTCGAATTTCGTGTGCGATTTGTCCAACGCGCCTGCGACCCGAGCCGGCTTTCGGGATGTTCCTAAGAGAGCGAAAATCTTTATTCTGCAAACCGACTTTGATAGTTTTTCCTTCTGCACGAACAAAATTTGCAGCAGAGATTAGAGATGGCGAGTGAACACGGCATTTCCATCTCTCGTGAAAACCCTCCTCATCATGCCGCTCCGAAAAAAGAGACAGAGGGAGGAACAAGGTTGTTAAATAGGAAATTGTTGGGACCTGGACAGGGAGAGACTTTACTGTCATTTTTGTGTTTGTAAGGACGCGGAGAAAAGAAGAAAGATGACGCGCTTGTGTGGTTGGCATTATTAGTGCCGGCTCTCTTATCATTTGGGGCTTCAGAAACGGGATATTGCCGCCGGGATGTTTGTTCTGCTCTTCTGTGCTTCATAGAAAATTCGAAAACATTTACAATCTAATTCGCATCTTATTCTGGCACCTCACCTGAGCCCTCCAAAAGCATCCATTTCTGATTTTTTATTTATTTATTATTATTCTCCTCCTCCTCTCCCTTTCTTCTTCTTCTTCTCCTTGTTCTTCTTATTTTTTTATATTTATTATTTATTTATTTATTTCCTTTTTTTGTTTCAATATTGACCAAATTCCAAACTCAATTACTCAACACAAGAAAAAAAAAGCTTCCAAATTTTTCTAATTTTCTTTGACTCATCCACGTAGGCAGTAATCTCATTCGAATTAACGACTGATGTTTGGCCGATCCCCTGATTGGGTATGCGCCAATATCAAGGAACAACAACAACAACAACAACAGCGACAGCACAAGCCGGCGTGCGTCAAGACGGCCGGCGGTCGGGCGTGCATATTATTGACATTGTCGTGGGTAAAAACAGGTTCCTGTGCAAGCGTCGCGATGACTCGTGGGGCGGACGGGAATGTTGGGCTGCCATTGACAGTCCCAGAGGCGAGCAGATTGACTGATCCCAAACAGAAAGTATGGTGTAATGCGCCCGGGTATGCTACTGCGGCGAACAGCACAGGAAGACATTGACCGGCGGATATCTCGGAAACGCGCGCCGTTTCTTTACGTGCAAGGAGCAGCGAGGCGTTCACCCTCGTATTCAAAAGAGAAAGGGCACACATAGCTGTGAAGCCTTCAAATGAACCTACCCCTTCTACGCTTTATTAAAGGCCGCACGACAAAGTGCTGCAGAAAGCGTCCGGTGTAGGGAGACTTGAATTGTGGCACATCTCGCAAACTCCACAATACCTTAATCGCTTTCTTAGAACTCTCCCAGCATTGCACAGGCACGGGCTGCAGCGTATACGTAGGTACAGAGCTTGTTGGTCTATTGTACCTTTGGTTGGAGTTTTATTATGTTTTCCAGCCCCACCGAGACCGCGAGAGGAGAGGAAGGATCTATATAACTTCCCGTGCAGTGACGTAGAAGATTCTTTGTTCAAACAGCCTTCAACACTCCCCTTGAGAAAGAATAGAAATACGGCGGCGCCGGACTTGGGCGGCAGCGCGATTCGGCGGCGCACAGGTTACGGACGTGCACAGGGCTACTCGGGCGTCACTGCAACGGCATCTCTCCACGCATGGTCTCCGCGCACCATCTGTTTTCACCGGGTGTCCAGATCTTCGGCTGCTGCAGGCAAGGCAAGTGTACTTCGTTGGTTTACTTGCGTCATCGTAATACCAAAGGTACTGTGCTTAAACCCGTTTCACTCGCATCGTACAGAGCAATGGAGCGCCGGCGCTGTAGCACCTGAGGTCCGCGTACGTACCGTCGGAAGCAAAACTCTCGATTGGGCGCGAGCAGGTCGCCAGCGCATTGCGATTAAAAGTGCGGGCCTCCTTAACTGTGGCACTGGCTAACTGTTCATTTGAACTGTACGCCCGTTTGTTTTTCTTGCTCAAGCCGCTTAAAACACACTTGCTAACGAGTGTGGGTCCACGCACCTGTAAGCACGACGGTTCAAATCCTGAGAAGTTGAAGTTTCATTGTTTTCTTCGGGAAATTGGACACGTTTTTGAGCATCACGGTTTTCTCAGGGGATTTTTCTGCGGCGTGTTACTTCTACAATAGTGAGGACCACAGTTCTACTGGGTTCGGTTGGAGTAAAAATAGATTGTGTTAATGCAGTTGCAGTTGGGTTAGGTTCTGTTACGTCGGGTTAGCTTAGGTTATGATAAAACGTCTACTTTGGATTAACTTAGGTTATATACATTAGGTAAGATAAGATTCTTACGTTGAGTGACGTTAGGGCATTTGTAGTTTTCATTTTGTTCAGTGCTAAAATGTGTCGGGAGAATAACAAAACACTTGTTTTAAAGGGAAACGTTACGCGGTTTTACAAGCTAATGAAAGGCTAGTGCTGGCAAAAGTTTGGCTAGGAATTTCTCCTGGCTGCTGGCTGCTGGCTTCTAACAAGTAATGCACCGATCAACGGCAACGGCTAGCTGCCGTTAATATTTTTATCTGCCACGGCGCTACAGGATGCAAATAAAACGGGATATTGATACTGCTAACCAGGGTGCCGGAACGAAATGTTTCGAACCGGAACAAACAAAATAATGGTTGGTCGTGGTAGCCCGCAAGAATAATTGAGAATTTATCGTGTTCCTTCTGCGATCTGGCAGCAGTTCGGCAAAAGCGTACGATGACTTGTAGCTGTTTTCATTCAGCATGCCGCTGTGATCATTTGTTTCGCAGCAATCTGTGTGCGATGCTGTAATCACGCCTAAGTATATATTTTGTATTTATTATTATATCGTGTTTCTGAATTCACTTATAGCACCCCCTTAAAACAATGCCTGAAGAAAATGCAGGTTTGTAATGAATAAAAATAAATAAATAAATAAATAAATAAATGTGTCAATGAATAAATAAGCAAATAAATATTTTAAAATGGCGCCGGCTTAGGTCAGCTGACAAGCGAGCTCTAGAGCTTGGCTTAGCCTGGTTAACTCTTGTTTTCATTTGGTTAACCTTTGCATGATTTAGCTATAATTATTATACTATTCGTCTAAAGCCTTACGGTTGTGGTCCCACTTCTGGCGTTGTGGTCAGACGGCGATTGCCAACGACGGCTCAAAGCCCCCGTCTCCCGCACAACACTCAGAGAATACGGCCGGCCGAGCTCTCATTCATGGCCAAGCTTGCATGTACGCGGCCATTAACGCGGTAAGGCGCGAACAAGCTGCGGATCGAGAGCGCATGCACCAAGCCGGCCATAGGCGGCGCATTATGGTCGGCGGAGCGCGGCCCATCGAGTCACGGCATGCGTTGCCGAGGGTTCGGCGCAGCTGCAGTCAAATGAAGGTCAAGTTTACCGTAACGACAAAAACGTTTGACGAGATTAGTAGTGGTTTGCTTTAACAAATTAATAATAAACAAATACTGACGCCATGTCTGCTTCGCAGTCAGCTTCGGGCGGCGATTACGCGGGGACCTAAACATTGAATGCATACAGTGTCCTAGAGAGTTCTACAACATTGTAACAGACGGAGAGAATAGGAAAAACGCCCCCTTGATTTGAGGCAACCGAGGGGACGTGGTAGGGAAGCAGGCAGCGAGCCTGCCACAGGAGAGATGGCGCCAGCCAAACAAAAGGCAAATTTACATGCCGGTGAAGCGGCGGCAATCTCCACCCTTGCTGCATGGAAGTCTGAATGAATGCTGAACTACCTGAACGTTCCACTCGAACCGAAAACCGAAACAATGTTTTCCGTTCAGCTCCTGAACGAAATAATAAATGATTACGCTGCCGTTCGGGTCAAAATTATTGTCTTCGTTTGTTTTTAGGTTCCAGTTTTGTTCCGTTCTGACACCCCGTTCATACCTATTACGCTGATGTGTCATTTTGCTTATTCCCCTGCTACCACAAGCTCTGGTGGGGCAAGGGCAGAAGCGGACATCATGGCAAGGGCAAGTAAGTTTGCCCTTTGCGTGCTGCCATTGTCGAGTCATGTCAGTCTTGATTCGCAAGTTTAGTTTGTTGAGATTGGGGGTTTAACTTAGTGAAACCTTTTTGGAAGTCGTCGGCCTTGCGTTTCTGAAGTTCTTGCGTGTATCAACATGGCTGGTCTGGCTAGAATGACAGTTATCGCCCCGTTCGTAGAGCAGTCCAGAATGACTTGAATGAAATACTATCAGCTTGGAAACAAAGCACATGCTCCGTAGGTTCCCTTTCAAGTACAGATGCCGAAGTAATGGCAGCAACAGAGTCGTTTCGACTGCTATCTTATGCGCTTTGATGCAGTTCTCTCACAACCTCTAGGGAAATTCTCGAGGTTGCCAATGGCGTTGAGGATGTTGATGTAGCTTCCAGCAGAACTGAGATTTAATTAGGCTCCAACCAATTGTATTGGTTGGAGCCTAATTAAATCTCAGTTCAGTAACTTTCCAACCCGACAGAAATCTGTCGAAATGTTCACTTTCAAGCTTCCAGCAGCCCTTTTGAGGAAGATGTGCTTTGTTGGCACAAAAACGGCGCCCAGCAGTGCATCGCCGGAGAAGAAACATTGTTTCAAGGACAGGAGCTTAACACTGTGGCTTTCAGCCAAAATCTGCTCCAGTGAAGCCGCCAGAGACGAAACATTGCTTCAGAGACAAAAGTCACAAAGTCACAAAAGAGACAACAGGCGATCGCAAATGCGGCGGGAATCGGTCCCGAGGTGATGCACGAGGACACGATTTGCCCTAACGTGGCCCAGAATATTATCGTGATCAGCACCCCGAGCGGGGATCGGGTGAGTCGCTACGCGGCCATCCGCAGTCTCCGAATCGGAGATCAGGACTACGAAGTGTTCGCGTACGCCGCGGCACCCGAAAATACTGTGAAAGGAGTGATCGGCGGCATTCCGCTGAGCGAATCGCCGGAGATGATCCGGACGAAAATCGTCAACATATACAACGGCACGGCGCTCGAAGCGCACCGAATTGGGAATTCATTCTCGGTGATCGTACTGTTCAAGGGGGACAAAGTCCCGCCTTACGTGAAGTATTGCGGTGCAATGATCAAGTGCAGGATTTACCGCCAGCACAAAGAGGTCTGTAAAACGTGCGGTCAGTTGGGGCACCGGAAAGACGTATGCCCGAGACCGTACGTGGCGGTATGCTTTGCGTGCGGCAAGGCGAACCCGGGTACAGAGCACGAGCAGGAGTGCAAACCCCGATGCAAACTGTGCGGAGGCCCGCATCCCACGGGCACGGGAAACTGCCCCAACAAATTCAAGACCCCCTACCAAGTCAGGAAGAAGGAGCACGAGCGCAAGATGGCGGCGAGGAAGCGGCGGCGAACGAGGGTAAAGTCAGGTTCTCCAGGAAAGACGAACTCCCGGAACTACCGACGCGAAAACAATTCCCCGAAGAGAAGGAAAGGGGGCGTTCCGCGAGTCGCGGCCGCTCCTCTTCGAGGGAAGAGCGTTCCGCCAGTCGCGGGCGCTCGGGAAGCCGGAAGGGGCGGCGCGAAGGCGCGCGCAGCTCATCACGTGACAACAAAGTGGCCTGGTCCGAGGTTGCCAAGGGGCGGAAACGCTCGGCGACGCCAGCCAGGAAAGCGAGCAAGACGCCCGCGGAAACGAGAATGGAGCTGCTGGAGAGCACGATAAGGCAGCTGCAAGCAACGATCGAACAACAACAGAAGCTGATCGCAAGACTCAGCACGCAGCAGAGGCCGGAGGAATGGCGACTTGGATCGACGCCAAGACCGGCCACGCTGACGCCAGCGGCGGTGGCTGCGACGAGCGCGACCCAAGGAGAGGAGGACGCGAGCCGCCAGAAGAAGGCGAGGAAAATCTCCGAGGTGGAACCCGAGAATGGAGAAGAGGAGACCATGAACGAAGGAGGCGAGAGAGGAAACGGCATCGGTGGTGTCGGTTACCGCACCGGCCTCGCAAGGTGAACTGAACTGCGGTGCGAGATTCCGCAAGATCGAGAAGCGACTAAACAAGCAAGATCAGAGAATAGAGGAGCTGTCCAACCGGGTCGATAGGCTGGGCGCCACAACCAAGGCCCGCATCGGCAGGCTGGAGCAGGAGATGAAAGAGGAATTTGCGAGATTCGAAGAGCGCATGGAAACGCGATTCGAGGAAACGAAGGATTTCATTGTCCAGTTCCTGAGAGAGGAACTAAGGGCTTTCAGCCAAGGCAACCGCAGATCAACGAGATCTATGGTCAACGATCATGGACAAGAATAACACCAAGTTGAAGATCTGGCACTGGAACGCCAACGGTTTCCGGTGTCGGAAAGCGGTACTGCAACAACACATCCGTTCAATGGCAACGCCACCGGACGTTATCATGATTCAGGAAACGCATATGGAACAAACTCCGAAGTTGCAGGGCTACAACGTGCAAGCCGTGCCACCCAGCGCCCGGAGCAGCACCAAGGGAGCAGCTCAGGGGGTGTGCACCTTCGTTCGCAGGGGCATAACCCTCGTCGAGCTGGACAAGTTCCTGGACTGCGACACGGCGCTGGAGCTGTGTGCGACCGAAGTGGTGATCGGCAGGAGGAAAACAAGAATCCATCTTCCTGGTGAACGCTTACAGCAACCCACAACACCGAAACCAGAGGTTCCGAAGCCTCTTTCAAAAGACGCGTAAGAAGATCGGAAGCAAGCTGGCGCTGGTCGCGGGCGACTTCAATTCGGCACACAAGGAGCTGGGCTACCCCCGCACGACAGCCAAGGGACGGAACCTGCTCGAAGAGGCAGAGGCGGCGGAATTCGAGCTGATCTCGGACCCGCAGCAGCCGTCGCGAATCGGCACCTCTACGGCCAGGGACACCACGCCGGACCTCGCCTTCGTCCATCTCCCGGAGGCGAGGGACGTCCGCTGGAGAAACACGGGGTTGAACCTGGGAAGCGACCACCAGATCATAGAAGTGGAGATCCCCTGCGGGTCAACGCGGGTGAAGAACCGAAGCGAAAGCACAAGATCACCGACTGGGAGGCTTTCCGGCGGCAGGAAACTCCGGCGGTCATCGATGACATAGGAAAGTGGACCGAAGGGCTAGCGAGCGCGGTCGAGCGTGTGAGCACCGAGATCGAGATCGACGAGTCGATACCCAACATGGACTCCCGACTCGCGCATCTGATGGAGGCGAGGCAATCTCTGCAGCGCAGGTGGAAACAGAGAAGGCACAGCAGGGCGCTACGAAAGAAAATCGCGCAGCTGGGCAGGGAAATCGAGCGCCACAGCCGGAAGCTTTGCGAGCAGCAGTGGCACGCCGTGTGTAACGAAGCGGACGGCCAGCTGCACGCGGGCAAGACGTGGAAACTGCTTCGGCGCCTGCGGGACGAAACGGCGAGCAAGTCTTACCAGCAGCACAGACTCGCGCAGATCCTGCACGTGGCCATCAAGAATCACGGGGAGGATGAGGTAAAGAAACGCCTCAACGACCAATACCTACCCGAAGGCGAGCAAGCACGGCACCCCGAGTACGGCGGACCCGACAACCCCGCGCTCGACGCCGACATAGAAGAGTGGGAAGTACGCCGAGCGGTACAGGAGCTGAACTGCAGGTCGGCCGCCGGCCCCGACGGGATCGGCAACAAAGCCCTGAGAAACTTGAGTGACGGAGCCATCACGGCCCTGACCGGCTACTATAACGAGGGCTGGCGGAGAGGCGAGCTACCCAAACAATGGAAGCACGCCAAAACGATACTTATACCCAAGCCCAACAAAGCTCCGGGACTCGAGAACCTACGCCCGATCTCCCTCACGTCGTGCGTGGGGAAAGTACTGGAGCACGTGTTGAACAACAGATGGCAACCGCACATGGAGAGAAGCGGCGCGTACCCACCGTCCATGCTGGGCTTCCGGGCCCGGCTGAGCACGCAAGACGCGATGCTGCTCCTCCAACACGATCTGCTCGAGACCCCCCACAAGACCGATGCGAGGGCGGTCCTGGGCTTGGATCTAAAGAGTGCCTTCGACAATGTGAAGCACTCGGCGATACTGCAACAGATCGAGAAACTCGGGCTGGGAAAGCGCTCGTACGATTACATCAGAGCCTTTCTGTCGGGCCGGACGGCTAACCTGCAGATCGGGCACCTGACCCTAGACGAACGCAAGCTGGGCAGCGTCGGAACCCCGCAAGGAGCGGTAATCTCCCCGTTCCTGTTCAACGCAGTGATGATCCCCGTGGCGGAGAGACTGTCGCAAATGCAGCAGATCCGTCACACGATATATGCGGACGACATCACGATATGGACGACGGGGGGGAACCGTCGGGCACATGGAGGACTCGTTACAAGAGGCAATCGCCACGGTCGAAGACTGCCTCCGGGGCACGGGACTGCGCTGCTCGCCACAAAAGTCCGAGCTCCTGATCCTGCCACCGACCGGATACTGGAGAAAATCCGTCGGAGGGGAGGCCGAGAAAATCGTGCTTCGAACAACAGACGGTACAGAAGTCCCGCACGTTAAGGGCCTCAGAGTCTTGGGTATGCACCTAGACTCTGGGGGCGACAATCACACGGCCCTGGAACGGCTCCTGACGAAGATTGGGGTGGCCACCCGTCTCGTCAAACAGGTATCCACGAAGCACAGCGGCATGCGGGAGGCAAACCTCCTACGCCTCCTGCAGTCGTTTGTGCTGAGCCACGTCGCGTACGTAGGAGCCTTCCACGCGTGGCGGAGACACGAAAGAGACAAGATCAATGCGGCGATCAGGAGCTCCTACAAGGCGGCGCTGGGACTGCTGCAATGTACCAGTAACGCGGCCCTGGCAAAGTTGGGCATACATAACTCCCTGGAGGAAATCGGGGAGGCCCAACGGGCGGCGCAGATTGCCCGCCTCGGAACGACCGCGACGGGAAGAATGATACTGCAGAGCGTCGGGGGCGAGTCCAACGACGACCGGGGAAGATCGCGAGGACCTGCCCGCAGAGCTAGCAAGATCACTGAGGGTGCCGCCGCTCTCGCGGAACGTGCATCCGGAACGAAACGAAGAGAGAAGACTCGCGAGGGCGAGAGCCCTGGCGGAGGCGCACAAGGAAGACCAGCGGGCGGCCTACGTCGACGCGGCGGCGTACGGCGGTAAGCCGGGACGCTACGCAATCGTGGCGGTCAGGGCGTCCGACGGGGAGATGGTGGCAGCCGGCAGCGTCCGGGCGGCCACGAGCGAACAGGCAGAGAGAGGCAGCCATAGCGCTGGCGCTAAGAAACTGCCCAGAGATGACTACAATACTCAGCGACTCCCGAGCCGCCGTGGCAGGCTACAGCCGCGGTCGCGTCGGAAGACCGGCTGCGAGAATCCTCCCGAGAGGAAAGGAGACCGTAACAACGCTGAGGTGGTTCCCGGCCCACGTCGGAGCCCTCCCCGGCGGTACGCCCAACCGCAACGAGGGCGCGGACGCCGTCGCGCGAGAAATCGTGCACCGCGCGACGCCCCCCCGTGCCCAAGCCCTGCGGACGGAAGACAACATGGAGCCCCTAGCCGGCTACAGTGAGATACTGGCGTGGTACAAGGAGGGACGCCGCGAGCTTCCGGCCCTCATCGGGGGCTGGGCAGGCACGAGGGCGTGCTCTTCAGACAGCTACAAGTCGAGACAGTGTTGACGCCGGCACTGGCCCGGCACATGTGCTTGGACATTCCCGGCGACGGGTGTGTGCTGTGTGTGCGGGGTGGAACTGGCCACCCTGGCCCACATACTTTGGAACTGTGACGAACCTGTGCGGGGTGTGCGGGGCCCCGGCCCGCTACCACCGGACATCGAGAAGTGCATCCGCTCGACGGATGAGGGCGACCAACTATACGCGATCCAGCGGCTCGAGGAAGCCCTGGGCCGGCAGAAGCGAACGGGAGACCCTCCTGCTGGGGGAGCGCTCCCTAGTAGCCGAAGCCAAGGCCTGGGTACCCCTGAGGCCCAGGGTAGGCGGGGGCGGTGAAGGCCTGCGTGGTGAATCCCGCCCCCTCGCAGGATTTATTAGTAAAGGTCATTTTCTCTCTCTTCAGGCAAAGTCTGCACCAGTGGAGTGTGCAGAGAGATGTTCTTCATGTTGCAGTCACACAACTTTTAGGAGCGCTGCGCTCACACTCGTGCTTCTCTAGCCTTCCAAAAAGTGCTAGGACGCTTTTATCAACACCAAGATCAGCAGATGACGTTAAATGTACGGCATCAAGCCAGTATGGTCATTTTGGCCTAAGTGAGAGCATTGAGGCAGCACTTAGAAATGTTCGTGTCCCCGATCCAGTAATGCTGCAGGTGAAAGCAAATGGCTTGCCTCTCACTAAAAGCACGCAAGATCAATTCTGGCCAATTCTTTGCAGAGCAGCTAACTGTGAGGGCAGCAAGACATTTCCAATTGGCATTTACTACGAACAGTTCATGTTTTTGGATCACAATGATTTCTTTCAGTCTCGGACTTGAAAGTCGCCTTGCAGACAGGTATCGCGATTGGAAACAAGGTGATCCGCGTAGAACGTGCAGCAATATTATGTGATGCGCCTGCTAAGTCCTATATTTTAGGCATCAAGGGTCACAGTGGATACTTCAGCTGCCCCAAGTGTACTACCAAAGGGGATTACAAGCACGAGCGTGTGCTTCCCTGAGATTGGTGCTCCATAGCGAACGGATGCTAGCTCTCGGAATTCAGAGCAGGAAGAGCACCAGAACACTGACACCATTCTTAGAGACCTCCCCATTGACCTAATTCAGCAGGTACTGTTACATTACATGCATGTTGCTTGTTTTGGTGTAGTTCGCAAGCTTCTACTGCTATGGATAAAAGGGGCGAAACGCTACAGAATAGGGAAAAAATCAAGAGATGCTGTGTCAGCAGCAAGCACTGACATTCGGCGTTATATGCCATCCGGAATGTCCCGAACGCCGAGAAGTTTGTCTGATGTTGAGAGGTGGAAGGCTTCCGAGTTCGGCCTTCTTTTGCTTTATTCTGGTCCTGTCGTGCTTAAGTCGAGAATATTTATTCGTCTGGCAGACAATTTCATGGTCTTGCATCCTGCTACGTGCATGCTATGCAGCCCGTCTTTTTTAATCCAGCTCTTGGAATATGCGCAGAAGCTGTGAGTGCATTTTGTCAAAGTACTCACTGCCATATACGGCGATCATGAAGTTTCACCTCATGTTCACTGCCAGTCTCATCAGTGTCCATGTCAGTGTCCATGCCAGTCCATGTCCAGTCCACGTCCATGCCAGTGTCCAGTCCAGTCCATGTCCAGTCCAGTGTCCATGCCAGTGTCCATGGATCCGTGCATGGCTACAGTGCCTTCCCTTTCAAAAACTACATGCCTAGGCTAAAGAAGTATGCCAGAAAACAAGAAAAGCCATTTGAGCAGCTTTACTCTCGAGTCATGGAAGAGCGAGCCCTGTCTAAGCCCACTTGCCGTTATACGCACAGCATATACCAGAAGGTGGAAAATTGGCAATGAGGCATGAGAATGGGACTCTGCCATTTGTTTGTGTAGGCCCCCAACATAAAAGTTGGAGTTTTTCTGGTGATTTAACAATCCAAGCAAACGAAAGAGTTGCACATGCATGCTGAAAGACAAAAGTAATCGTCGAAGTTGTGAATTTCGCAGTCTGTTGTATAAGCCACTCTCAGAGGTTGCAACTAAATGTGTACGGTTTCCTTCTGGTAAAAAAATGTCCCGTGTTCCCGTAGCGGCACTTGCAATAAGCTTTGTATAGTTGCAATTTTGTTTTTCAAATGTAATTTGTCTTATCGGTTTTATCTGCTAGCTGTTTGTGGGCACCATACTTTGCGCTGCTTTATTTTCTTTTTTTCTGCTGAGACGTTTGACATGGTGGCTATTCCTGATAAAGAAAACAGCTTGGCTGTTGTGCATAAAACACATCTGAACAAAAAAGAGAACAACACATTCTGGCCGAGCACCAGAAATTCAATTAAGCGGCGGCGAATGACAATGGAAGGGGCGGCACCATCAGCCGACTGGGCACAAGCCAGGTTCCCAGTGATGTGTTGGGCTGGTAAGCAGCATTTTGTAGTTTTGGTGTTTCCGCTTTAAAGAAGTTCTTTTCAGGTGTCTACGAAAAGGCTCCGGAGAAGCAGAAACTTTTTCAGTATCGATCTGATATTAATAGGCGCTGGAACCTGGAGTTTGCCGCGCGAACTAGCGCCATTTTTTGGCGTAGTGGCGGAAAAAAGAAGTTGTGGACCAAAAAAAAGGACGTGCGGCAGCTGCGGGCGATCTGCCCACAGCTGCGGCACGTTGTTTTATTTTTTTTTTGCACGCTAGCGCTGTCTTTGCTTGCCGCGAGTTTTTCCCGAGGCAGTACGGCCCGAACGTTAATTACCTAATTTAGGTTAATTAGTTAATTATTGATTAGTCAGATTGGGTTCAAATTAAAAGTGATATCACTAGGGCTTATGAGGCATGAAATTAAAGGTCTCGATGAGGGGAATCACGTTGGAGAAATTAAAAACTGCTTCCTGGTAATAGTCATGAGATAGTCACGTGAGTCATAGATTGGGTTAGCAGTGAAAGTGATGCCAGTAGGGCTTGTGAGGTACCAAATTAAAGTTCTCGATGAGGGGAATCATGCAAGACACATTAAAAATCGCTTCCTGCTTATAATCATGAGATAGTCACGTGAGTCATAGATTGGAATGAAAGTCAAAGTGATGTCACTAGGGCTTGTGAGGTATCAAATTAAAGGTCTCGATTAGGGGAATCACCTGGGACAAATTAAAAATTGGCTTCGTGGTTATAGTCATGATAGTCACGTGAGTCATAGATTGGGTTAAAAGTCAAAGTGATGCCACCAGGGCTTGTGGGGCATCCAATTAAAGGTCTCAGTGAGGGGAATCATGGGGGACTAATTAAAAATTGCTTCCTAGTTATAGTCATAGATAGTCACGTGAGTTATAGGATCCAGTTAAAAGTCAAAGTGTGCCACTAGGGCTTGTGAAGTATCAAATTAAAGGTCTCGAGTAGGGGAATCACGTGGGACTAATTAAAATCGCTTCCTGGTTATAGTCATATAGTCACGTGAGTCATAGATTGGGTTAAAATCAAAGTGAGTGCACTAGGGCTTGTGAGGCATCAAATTAAAGGCCTCGATTAGGGAATCACGTGGTACGAAAGAAATTCGCTTCCTGAGTATAGCCATGAGACAGCACGAAGTCATAGATTGGGTTTAAAGTCAAATTGACGCCACAAGGGCTTGTGAGGTATCAAATTAAAGGTCTCGATGAGGAGAATCACGTGCGACCAATAAACATTGCTTCCTGGCTTGGGCATGAGATAGTCACGTGAGTCATAGATTGGGTTAAAAATCAAATTGGTGTCACTCGGCTTGTGAGGTATCAAATTAAAAGTCTTGATGAGGGGAATCACATTGGACAAACTAGAAATTTTATCGTGGTTATAGTTACGAGGTAGTCACGTGAGTCATGAATTTTGCTAAATCAAAGGGATGCCGCTAGGGCTTGTGTGGTATCAGATTAAATGACTCGATGAGGGGAATTACGTGAGACGAATTAAATATTGGTTCCTGCTTATAGTCATGAGATGATGACGTGAGTCATAGATTGGGTGAAAAGTCAGTGACGCCCTATAGCTTGTTATCGCCCTCTCGAATGTGAAAAGAAAGTTGCACTTGCGAGAAATTGGTTAATCGGGTGTTGAAAATTGTGCTAGGAATGTGTGCTCGCGCTGGTAATTACAGCGACAATCCCATATCTGCACAAGATCCCTGCATCCTAAAATCCAAAGTCGGCCATGAGCTCACCGCGAGCAGACTTGTTCAGTTTGTGCTTCCTTCAAGTTCCCCTATATACTAAGGAAAGATTTTGTGCGTCTTCAATTTTCCTACTGACTCTCTGACCCGTTTCTGAATGGGAACAGAACGAGCTCTGCAGGCAGAGTTGTCGACGCTGCTCCAGGGCTTCCGAATAGGACGTTATCTACCGGGCCCCGATCGCAAAAGGGAGGCAGTGCTCTGACGGCAGAATGGGAGGGGTCGTTTGCTTTCGCGAAAAAAAATGCTGTTTGGGTGCATTTTCACAAGAAATAAATATCCTTTCCTTATTCAGCGTCGAGAAAACTACAAAGAAATGCCAGCAACAAATGTTTTGAAAAGCTCTTCAGCTGCCCTTTAAAAGCATGTAGAGCTTTTTATATCTTTGGAATGGTATTTTTTATATTTTCGATATTTTTCTAAAAAACACGAAAAGAAACTTTTTTTCACGCCCTTCACTCTTTGATGGGAACTTACAACTCTACAGAGGTGGCACCTCCTTACAATTCGAAATAACACTCTTGTCTTTTATGTAAAGTAACATATTCATTTGTTTTGCTTCTTTATTGCTACTTTGTTACTTGTGGCTGATATGCCATGTGGAGCAACGTACGTAGAACCAAAACAATAATGTACCAGGATGGTAAACATATCTATGGTGCTTAACGTTTTTATGGTAGTAAACAACTATACACATGAAGAACCAGCGCGCTTCGGAAGCCGCTTCACATCCCCTGTCAGTCTTACAGCAGTAATTGAAAATTCCACCCGCTGCAGTGGCTCAGTTATGCTGCTGAGCCCAAAGACACGGGTTTTATTCGGTCGCGATCTCGGCTTTTCATATGGAGGAGAAAACAAAGACGATCACATGTAGAGATGTTGTCGAGCGTTAAACATGCCCAGGTGCTCACAAGTAATCCAGAGCCCTCGTGGCCCAGGTGCACAGCCGCGGCGCGTTAAACTCCGATAACTAAAATTGTGAACTGAAATAATAAAAAGGCCCTATGTCTTCATTATTTGCTGCAAATGTCATCGAAAGACAGTTTTCTTCTGCCATCCGTGCCAGTAAAACCCCCCACCCTGGTTTCTTCCGCTCCCGTCCACAATCATAGATGCAGTCGAAGTTTGCTCAATTCGATCCGACTCTTCTACGTTCGCTCCATCTGTTCAGAGCAATTTTTGTATGGCTCCTTGCCGCGAATTAACAGATCGAAAAAAAAGCAACACACAGCGCCTCAAGAAAGCAAAGTGCTTGCTTCAAAGTAGCGGATAGGGTGCATCGTGCTGCTAGGGGGAAAAGAAACTCGAGCCACCGAAGGGAAAAGAGTGGTCAATCACGAAGCAAAGGAATTTGAACGGCAGGTGAAGTAAAAATGTAACCTTTTCCAACAGTCCCATGATGGCACCTGATTGCAGTGCGAGACTTTCTTGTAGTGAAATTTGTTATAAATGACTTCATGCTCTAGAGAGTATGTTGCAAGCAACCTACGGAACGAGTAATGCCACAGTCACGTGATGCGCCTTCCACGATGACTGTAACCAAGAATACTCATGGCGACGCCACCCTTTTCTAAGGGAATGCGCGGCGCAACAACGCCATGATGCGCCCTGGAAGACGCTTGGCGGGGGTACTCTTTTAACGTGACAGCACTATACTTTTTTCTGCTCCTTAAGAGTGCAATGAATAAATCGATTGGCATGTATCCAAATATAGAAATACCTGTTTGTGTGATCTCGATACAACTATTCACAACTATCTAAATACTGGCGCCACCATTTGTAAACTATTCCACCATGAAAATAAGGAACGTGTTTAGGAGAGGCTGTGACCACCTCTTTCGTGCAACCAGTAACGCCATCTTAGTAATGCCAGTAACACCATCGTTCACTTGTTCTTGTATTTTGAGCCCATTCTCCCTTTGGTTCTCCTAAAGTTGCTGCTCGCTTCATCTTCTCCAACTGTGCCTCTGAACCTGTGGAAGCAATTTTGCAGCATCGGCAGCAACAAAAATCGATCGCTTGGATTGTTTCAGCTTGTGCAGAAAAACGACATACTGGCGCAATAGCGACGCCGCAGTTGCAAATTCGCTTGTAAATTCGCACCATATCGAGGGGGGCTTATGGCACCATACTTGCATTTACGTTTAAAATATTAGATCCATTTTTGTCCCATGTGTTGTTCCAGAACATGAATACTCATCGCCCACTTTTATTCCAATACCCTAATAATTCAAGGCGTAGGCAAATAGGTGGCTATGATTATCATTGTAACAATTGTTCTTCTGCAGCTCCGCTAGACAGCTTGTACTCATGACATAGCTTAGCTTTGAGGCTCACTTCATTCGACTGTTACAGTATATATGCCCAAATCCGAATAAGGTTTTTTCCAGTGGCTCAGAAAAATCAGCCCGTATTTAGCAAAAAACCCGTACAAATATTTTCCGGGGTGGGCTGAGAGCAACACATGTGAAGTTCGCACTGTGTTCCCTCCTCGCCCTTGTGTTACTTCACCATTGCGCCCCACTTGGGCCAACTACATTATGCAAGCGGCGACCGTGAACGTTATTCAAGGCATGTATTGGCACGGCGTCTTCTGCGAAGGACGCATTTCCTTGGGTACACAAGCGCCTGCCATCGAAATGCTTTACATTATCAGTATTATTTTATTTTATGAGCAATAATATGGATTACGATCGAAAGTGCGTTGCATATTTTATACAACTCTCAGACGGCAGATCAAATTATCTTTTGAACGAATGACATTCGCTTTAAATGTCAATATTTCAGCGCTACACGACAACAGCAAAGGACGTTTGAGGTGAATGGTATTTAGCGGCGAACCGAGGTTCGGGAGCTCGATCAGCAGCGAATTGAGCGGCCTCGACAGCAGGGCCACATCAACAGTGAAAAAAGTTCACTAATATAGCAAAAAATACGGTTTCTAAAAAATCTCGAGCAAACATATTTCACCTTCATGTTGTTTTTAAAATAAAGAAATGCAAACAAGTACTAGGTAAAGAGAATATCGCGTCCACAATGTTTGCTATACCCTAATAGGATTTTTCGCGGGTTTGTGTCGGCTTGTGATGTGTACTGATGTCGCCTAAACTGGTTATTTTTCTCTTTTCATTTAAAAATATTCCCTTGTTATCTTTTCAAAAATAGTTTGTATAAAACCATTCTATATTGAGACCTTTAATTCGATCTCTCCCAAGCCACAGTGGCGTCACACTCACATTTACCCCACCTAGGACTCACGTGAGTATCTCATGAGTATAATTACGAAGCAATTTTTAATTTGTCCAACGTGATTCCCCTAAATGAAACCTTTATTTGATGCCCCACGATACCTATAAGCACCACATAGGACCTATAACCCAATTTATGAATCACCTGACTATCTCACGATTTTAACCAGTAAGCAATTTTTAAATAGTCCCACGTGATTGCCCTCTTCGAAACCTTTATTTTGATACCTCACAAGCCCTAGTTTCACAACTTTGACTTGTAACCCAATGTATGACTCCAGTCACTATCTCATGACGATAAGGCGGATGCAATTTTTAATTTACCCCACGTGATTCCCCTCGTCGAGACCTTTATTTTAATGCCCTACAAGCCCTATTGGTACCCATTTGAATTTTAACCCCATTTGTCACTCATGTGACTATCTCATTATATACCCAGTAAGCAATTTTTAATTTGTCCCACGAGATATCCGTCATCGACACCTTTAATTTGATACCTGATAGGCCCTATTGCACCATTTTCACTTTTACTCGAATCTATGACTCATGTGACTATCGCATGACTATAACCAGGAAGCGATTTTTAATTTGTCCCACGTGATTTCCCTCATCGAGACCTTTAATTTGATACCTCACAAGCCCTAGCGACATCACTTAAGCTTTTAACCGAATCAATGACTCACGTGACTCATTAATAGAACGAGGAAACAATTTTTATTTGTACAACGTGATTCCCTAATCGAGACCTTTAATTTGATACCTCACAAGCCCTAGCGGCATCAGTTACACTTTAACCCATTTTCTCACGTGACTATCTCATGACTATAACCAGGAAGCGATTTTTAATTTGTCCCACGTGATTCCCTCATCGAGACCTTTAATTTGATACCTCACAGCCCTAGCGGCATCACTTAACTTTTAACCGAATCAATACTCACGTGACTACTCATGACTACAACCAGGAAGCAATTTTTATTTGTCCCACGTGATTCCTCTCATCGATACCTTTAATTTGATACCTCACAAGCCCTAGTGGCATCATTTATTTTAAACAAATTATACTCACGTGACTATCGCATGACTATAACCAGGAAGCGATTTTTAATTTGTCCACGTGATTCCCCTATCGAGACCTTTATTTGATACCTCACAAGCCCTAGCGGCATCACTTAACTTTTAACCGAATCAATGACTCACGTGACTATCATGATATAACCAGGAAGCAATTTTTATTTGTCCCACGTGATTCCCTCATCGAGACCTTTAATTTGATACCTCACAAGCCCTAGCGGCATCATTACTTTAACCCAATTATGACTCACGTGACTATCTCATATAACCAGGAAGCAATTTTTAATTTGTCCAAGATTCCCCTCATCGAGAACCTTTATTTGATTCCTCATAGGCCTAGTGGCACCACTTTCTCTTTCAGCCGAATTTATGACTCACGTGACTATCGCATGATATATCAGGAAGCAATTTTTAATTTGCCACGTGATTCCCTCGTTGAGACTTCAATTTGATACCTCATAGCCCTTTGGGACCACTTTATTTAACCAAAATTATGACTCACGTGACTATCGCTGCACTAACAGGACGCGATTTTTAATTCGGCGCAAACGATTCGCTAATCGAGACTTATTTGATACCTCACAAGCGCTGTGGCAGCAATTTCACTTTTCACCCAATTTGGACTCACGTGACTATCTCATTACTATAACCAGAAGCAATTTTTAATGTTGTCCCAGATGATATCCCTCATCGAGACCTTTATTGTACTCACAAGCCCTAGGGCATACTTTATTTTAACAAAGTATGAATCACGTGACTATCTACATAACTATAACCAGTAAGCAATTTTTAATTTGTCAAGGATTCCCCTTATCGAGGCCTTTAATTTCTACTCAAAGCTAGTGGCACATTTTTACTTTTCCGAATCTATGACTCACGTGACTGTTCATGATTGAACCAGGAAGCGATCTTTTAATTTTCCACGTGATTCCCCTCATCGAGACTTTAATTTCATACCTCAACGCCCTAGGGCATCACTTTACTTTTCACGTATCCATTACTCCCGTGACTATCTCATACCGGAAGCAATTTTTATTTGTAACACAAGATGCCCTAATAAAGGGAAATTTGATTTGATACTCACAAGCCCTAGTCGCATCACTTCACTTTTGGCCCAATTTTCGCGGCTCATTGTACTATCTCACGATTATAACCAGGAAGCGATTTTTAATTTGGCCCACGTGATTCGCTAATCGAGACCATTATTTCATACCTCAAAAGCCCTAGTGGCATCATTTTCATTTTCAACCCAATTTGTGAATCACGTGACTATCTCATTACTATAACCTGTAAGCAATTTTTAATTTGTCCCACGGGATTCCCTTCATCGAGACCTTTAATTTCATACCTCAAAAAATTCTCCGCCATCCCCGAGGGGAACAATGTGAAAGTGCGAAAGCACGAGTTGAATTTGCGCGGTTCGGTAATGTTCGCGAAAGAGAGATCACACACACACACACAACTACAAAGAAAGAACGATGCATTTATTCACAGACACCTATTTGTGTTGTCGTTGTACTTGATTGCTAGAGCGGATCTCAGCTTTGAAATTTCGTGTCAGTACTCCTTTAAGCAGGTGCATTAGCCCTTCTCACGCCCGATTCTTGGCCAATCCCCCACGTGGGTATGTGCCATGTCAGCGGCCAGGCAGCGCGCGCCCATCTCCCCCCGTTGCCAACGAAGACGAGGAGATTCCTGGCCAATCCCCCACGTGGGTATGTGCTATGTCAGCGGCCAGGCTGCGCGCGCCCATCTCTACGTGCGCGGTCATCGCCGGTGGACGCAGGTTCAGGGTCGGTTAAGAAGTGCATTGCGCTTAAAAGCCCTAGTGGTCCCATTTTCCCTTTTAACCGAATTTATGACTCACGTGACTGTAGCATGACTATAACCAGGAAGCGACTTTTATTTGTCTCACGTAATTCCTCTCATCGAGACCTTTAATTTGATACCTCACAAGCCCTAGCGGAATCATTTTAGCTTTTAACCAAATCCATGACTCACGTGACTATCTCATTACTATCATCATCATCAGCCTATCTACGCCCACTGCAGGGCAAAGGCCTCTCCCATTATTCTCCAATTACCTAGGTCCCGTGCCAACTGTGACCAATTTATCCCCGCAAACTTCTTGATCTCATCTGCCCATCTAACTTTCTGCCGCCCCCTGCACGCTTGCCTTCTCTAGGGATCCACTGTGTTACCCTTAATGACCAGCGGTTATCTTGCCTTCGCATTACATGCCCTGCCACGTCCATTTCTTCTTCTTAATTTCTACTAATATGTCTCTTAACACCAGTTTGCTCCCTGACCCACTCCGCTCTCTTCTTGTCCCTTAATGTTACACCTATCATTTTCCGCTCCATTGCCCGCTGAGTCGTTTTCAATTTAGTTGAACCCTCTTAGTGAGCCTCCAAGTTTCTGCCCCGTAGGTGAGTACCGGTAAGATGCCGCTGTCATACACTTTCTTCTTCAGCGACAATGGTAGGAGGCTATCATTATCTGAGAATGTCTGCCATATGCACCCCACCCCATTCTGATCCTTCTAATTATCTCTGCCTCATGGTTGGGATCTGGGGTCACAACTTGGCCTAAGTAGATATATTCGCTTACCACTTCCACTGCCTCGCCACCTATCTCAAACTGCTGTGCTGTCCCGAGGTTATTGATCATTACTTTAGTTTTCTGCATATTAATTTCAGGCCCACGGTTCTACTCCGTTCGCCCAGTGCGGAAAGCATGCTTTGCAATTCGTCCCCCGAGTTACTTAGCAAGGCAACGTCATCAGCAAATCTGAGGTTACTGAGGTATTCAACATTAACCCTTACTCCCACCTGTTCCCAATCCAAGTTATGAATACTTCTTGTAAGCATGCTGTGAATAACATTGGACAGATTGTGTCTCCTTGTCTGACACCCTTCCTTATAGGTATTTTACTGCTCTGCCTATTGGAGGATGATGGTAGCTGTAGACCCATTGTAGATATCCTCTAGTATTCTTACATAATGCTCATCTACCCCTTGGTTCCGTAATGCCTGAAGGACTGCTAGGGTTTCGACCGAGTCAAATGCTTTCTCATAATCTATGAAGGCTATATATAGGGGTTCAGTATATTCAGCGTACTATCACCTTATTGATCGTGTGAATATGTCCATTGTTGAATAACTTTACCGAACCATGCTTGTTCTTTAGGTTGACTGAAATCTAAGGTAGCAGAGATTTGGTTAGCGATTACCTTGGTAAATATCTTGTAAACGACTGACAGTAAGCTGATCGGCCTGTAATTTTTGAAGTCCTTCATGTCGCCTTTCTT
Organism: Haemaphysalis longicornis; assembly: GCA_013339765.2. Taxonomy (NCBI): domain Eukaryota; kingdom Metazoa; phylum Arthropoda; class Arachnida; order Ixodida; family Ixodidae; genus Haemaphysalis; species Haemaphysalis longicornis. The sequence continues at coordinate 237,792,854 of CM023450.1, read as the reverse complement.
ATGAATTAGGATGATGTTCGCGTTCTTCCAAGATTCCGGTACCATTGCGGTCATAAGGCATTGCGTATACAGGTTTGCCAGTTTTTCAAGTACAATTTCTCCGCCATCTTTCAAGAGGTCTGCTATTATCTGATCCTCACCAGGTGCTTTGCCCCGTTTCATTTCTTTCAAAGCCTTCCTTACTTCTTCGGTCGTTACTGGTGGGATGTCTATCTCTTCTGAACTACTGTCTTGTTCGGAATTATCCTGTATGTCCCGGCTGCTGTACATATCCCTATCGAACTTCTCGGCCACTGTGACTATTTTATTCCTATTTGTGATGACATTGCCTCGCTTATCCTTAAGTGCATACATCTGACTTTTCCCCACGCCAAGACGTCTCTTCACTGCTTTCAGGCTACCTCCGTTCTTTACTGCGTATTCGATCCTCTCCATTATATACTTCTGTATGTCAGCTGTCTTACGTTTATTGATTCACTTCGAGAGCTCGGCTAGTTCTCTTCTGTCAGCTGCGGTAGAGATTCCCATGGTTTGCCGTTTCCTGATTAGATCTTCCGTCTCCTGTGGAAGTTTACCAGTATCCTGTCTAACCATAGTGCCCCCGAATTCTACTGCACCCTCCGTGATTATGCGTGTAAGGTTGTCGCTGGCTTCCTGTGTCGTAGGCTCGGCTTCCTCGTTAATGGCGGAATATCGGTTCTGCAGCGCGATCCTGAATTCTTCTACTTTACGTCTTACTGTTAGCTCATTTATCGGCTTCTTTCATACTAGCTTGCTGCGCTCCCTCCTCAAATATAGCCTAATTCGAGATCTTACCATACGGTGGTCAAATACACCTTACCCTTCCGAGCACTTCCACATCATGCACGACGCCAGGGTTATCGCATAATACGAAGTCTATTTCATTTTTGTGCTCCCCAATCGGGCTCCTCCAGGTCCAATTCCGACTCTCCCGTTTACAGAAGAAGGTATTCATTATGCGTAGCTTATTCCGTTCTGCAAACTCAATTAGTAGGTCCCCCCTGCTATTTCTACAGCCCAGACCACAGTTCCCAACTGCCTTGTCTCCAGCCTGATTCTTGCCCCCATAACTACGGTATAATGTGTTTTTACTTTACCCATTGCCGATTCCACATCTTCATAGAAGAGTTCCACTACTTGGTCGTCGTGGCTGGATGTGGGCGCGTAGCCCTGCACCACCTTGAGCTTGTACCTCTTATTGAGCCTAATTACAAGACCTGCTGCCCTTTCGGTAATGAAACCTCATTACTATAACCAGGAAGAAATTTTTTATTTGTAGAACATGATTGCCGAATCGAAAAATTTGATTTGGTACCTCACAAGCCCTAGTGGGATCACTTTCACTTTTAACCCAACGTGCGACTCACGTGACTATCTCAATACTATACCGAGTAAACAACTTTTAATTTGTCCCACGAGATATCCCTCATCGAGACCTTTAGTTTTATAGCTCATACGCCCCAGTGGCACCACTTTCACTTTTAACCAAATCTATCACTCACGTGACTATCGCATGACTATAACCAGGAAGCGATTTTAAATTTCTCCGACGTGATTCCCCTCATCGACACCTTTAATTTGATACCTCATAGGCACTAGAGGCACGATCTTCACGTTTAACCGAATCTATGACTCACGTGACTATCGCATGACTATACCCACGAAGCAATATTAATTTTTCCCACGTGATTCCCCTCATTGAGACCTTTAATTTGATACCTCATAGGCTCTTATGGGACCACTTTCACTTTTAACCGAATATTTGACTCACGTGTTTATCGCATGACTATAACCAGGAAGCGATTTTTAATTTGGCCCACGTGATTTGCTAATCGAGACCTTTAATTTGATACCTCACAAGCGCTGGTGGCATCAATTTCCCTTTTCACCCAATTCGTGACTCACGTGACTATCTTGTCTATAAGCAGGAATCGATTTTAATTTGCCCTACGTGATTCCCCTCATCGAGACATTTAATTTGATACCTCACAAGCCCTAGTGGCATCACTTTCACTTTTAACCCAATATGCGGCTCATGTGACATCTCACGACTATAACAAGGAAGCTGTTTTTAATTTCTCCCATGTGATTCCTCTCACTGAGACCACCGAGTTTCACCACTTTGACTTTTGACCTAATGTATGACTCACGTCACTATCTCATGACTATAAGCAGGATGCAATTTTTAATTTACCCCACGTGATTCCCCTCGTCAAGACCTTTATTTTAATTAACTGCAAGCCCTAGTGGCACAATTTTGACTTTAAACCCAATTTGTCACTCACGTGACGTTTTAGTTCTTTCAAAACAAGGGAAGGTGTCTTTGCTAAGAAGTCTAAGCTTCGTAGCACCCCCGTGTCAGTTAGCGAAGATTTCTGCAAGGCCACGCGCAGCATCCAGAAAAAGCTTTTAAATTTCGCAAAAACCACTGGGCAGCCATATTACCTCAAGTATAACAAGATACTAATTAAAGGGACACTGAAGTGAATTTGCCAAGCTCCCATTTTTGCTTGCACTGCGTAGACTGGCTCAAATTAGCACCCCTTTTCATCGTTTATCCGGTTTACAAGTCGGTAATTATTTTACAAAGCGCGAAAGAAGAAAAATTACCATGCGCGGTTTGCGGTGGCCGCACCAACTAAGCTGTGAGGTTGGGAGGAGGGGGCACCGTGATTGGACGATGCCCAAGGTTAGCAATCAAACAAGTTTCGGTTTCGGTTTCGGTTCTGTAAAACAACATGTTTGACATCCGATGGCGTCGTTGGATGGGCATTCTCAATATCCCAGTAATCGTAGTACCGCGCTTCTGCCATGTTGTCGCCTGTAAAATGCATAAGATAAGCCTGCCAGGACGGCTTGCAATGGTAGCATTCACTAGCCGAGGCATACGCAGTGCATGAACGCCCTCCGCGTCCCCACAGACGCACAAATGCATGCGCTTTTCCCCCATATTTGGAGCTTGCCTCACTCATGCCTGTATCGTAAAAAGCGTGTTCGCACCAGGCCAAGGGTCTGTTGATTCTGGCCTGTGCCCACTGCCCGCAAGCAGTCGGTGCTTACGGCAACAGCACGTCAACGAGAACTCGCTAGCGCGCCAGTGCTAGGCTGCGCGAGTTCTGCGGAATAATTCGTGGAGCAGTGAACGTTGCGGCCCAAAAAAAGGTGAACTCAGTATAGAAAACATCGGCGAAAAACAAAAAAGTTACCTTATAAAAAAAAAGCTTGTACCCGCGGGGATTCGAACTTGTGACAGGCAAAACACTCGCGATGATATACCTAGCGCTCCAAACCACACGTCCAAGGGCCAGCGCGCTGCCGACAATGGAAATATGAGGTATATAATGTATAACTAGTTTACACTTTTATTTATTTTTAGTATTTCAAGCAGCTTAGGTGACTATTTGTTGTATTGTGATCGTGCAGTAAGCGTTCTCCGAGTTTCCACAATAGCTCACGTCTAGCAATTGCATTTCTTAGACGGAAAAGCGTTCGCAGATGCGTAGTCATGCTGCTGACCGCTGTGCTTGTTCGCCCAGCGCAAAAAAGTGCTTCCCGCACCATACTTTACGGTGTACGTTAAAAATATCACTTGATTTTATTTCCTTAGTACCTATATTGACTTCGCTGACTCTTCCACCCCTTCAAGAGGCCTTAAATTTTCCTACTGGCGTACCAGTCAGCGAAGCGTCACATGTGCGCTTGTGTGAAGCGAACTTGTGTGAAGTGAAGGCACATTCTTCCATTCACAAACGTGTTGTGGCTTAGTTTCAACTGATCGAGCGAATAGCCATGACCTGTCGGCGGGCGGCGGACTAAACGTGGGCCGACTGACTCGGACGCGAAAGGTCGGTGAGCCGTGCAGTAGCGCAGCCAATTGCCAGCTCCTCTCCTACTGACGTCACACGAAAAGGCCAAAAAAATGGGGGCGAGAATGCAGAGAGGAGGACAGCATTTTCGAATTGATTTTTCTACTAAATAAATTCGCCTAAACGCGCTCGGAGTGGTCGAAACAGGGCCTAGGGACTCCGGACTACAATTTGCGCTCGTAACCCGCATTGTTTACAAATCACTTCAGTCTCCCTTTAACAAGAAAGCCTACGTTTATTGTCCGGTCACCGATCGTATAACTGAGGCTGGGCCTATTTATGATAACCCCGTACACGTTGCCCCCCAAGCAAAAAACGCAGAAAGCGCAGGGGCCAGGGCTCCTCCTTCACCACGATAACTAGATAAGCATTTTCGAACGAAAGAATTTTCTTTTTTACAATGTAATTCTCGAAGTGTTACTAACAAGCGTGATGCCCTATCTGCACTAATAGATACATGTCTAGCCCCATACAAAAATGCCCTATGGGCGTCTATTGAAAAATGTGTAGTGAGCTATGACCGCCTATGGGTCCCTATGGTCACCCATAAAAAGTGCAGGCTATAGCCAGCTATTGAAGTTTTTATGATCCTGCACTAAAGAATGCGAACCATACAATTATCTTTAGACGACTATAGAACATCCTAGTGTGTTTAGTCTATAGAGTCACAGCTATTCAGGCTACAATAGCCAGCTTAAGAAAATCTATGGCTTTAGTTCTATAGGCTAGCCGCGGCAAAGCTCTTTTGGCTGGCTATAGACCATTGTTTAGCTTTAAGTCAACAGACTTGAAACCATTGATCTGTGTTTTGCCAGCTATTGAAAAGAATTCGTCCTAAAGCTAAAGAGAGAAAGCCATAAAAGCTCATTTGGCTGGCTATAGGCGGTTGTTTAGCTCTAACTCTACAGACTCAAAACCATTGAGCTGTCTTTTGCCAGCTATTGAAAAGGATTCGTCCTAAAGCTAAAGAGAGAAAGCCATAAAAGCTCATTTGGCTGGCTATAGGCCGTTTTTTAGCTCTAACTCTACGGACTCAAAACCATTGAGCTGTCTTTTGCCAGCTATTGAAAAGAATTCGTCCTAAAGCTAAAGAGAGAAAGCCATAAAAGCTCATTTGGCTGGATATAGGCCGTTGTCTAGCTCTAAGTCTACATAATTGAAACCATTCAGCTGTCTTCTGCCTGCTATTAGAGAGAATCTGCCCTAAAGGTAAAGAGAGGCACCCATAAAAGTTTCTGCGGCTGGCTACAGCGCAATATATAACTGTAAACCTTTAGACGTGTGACAATTAAGCAACATTTAGCCGGAATTAGGAAAGCGTTTGGCGCAGAATTTAGAGGCTTGCATCCATAAAAGCTTCCTTAGCTAACTACATTGTGACATAAGCCTCTAAGTCTCCAGCCGCTAATAAAAAAGTGTTAGTCTATAAAGGAATAATTCGAGCGCACCATAAATTCTATTCCGCTGGTTCCAATATGACTTATGACGCGTAATTTATACACTCATGATTTACCTAGCTACATCTACAACACAGACTGAATAACGATGATGAGGTTCATCGGCCAGTTATATGAAAGTTTTTGTTCAATAACGTTAGGTACGTTTTTTTTTTGTTCAATAACGTTAGGTACCTACCCGCCGCGGTGGCTCAGTGGCTAAGGCGTTGCGCTGCTGAGCACGAGGTCGCGTGTTCGATTCCCGGCCGCGGCGGCCGCTTTTCTGATGGAGACGAAAAGCAAAAACGCCCGTGTGTACGAGATTTCGGCGCACGTTAAAGATCCCCAGGTGGTCAAAATTAATCCGGAGCCCTCCATTACGGCGCGCCTCATCGCCTGCGTTGCGTCGGCGCGTTAAACCCTACAATCAATCAATCAATCACGTTAGGTACCTAATATACCAGCAATACGGAAAAAGTACGATTAACGGCAGCTACAGACAGACTAACGCTCAAATTCAGGTTGCAACTTTGGATACTGTGCGTCGGCAAAGCTTGGGAATGAACGTCGACCGAAAGACGTATAAGTTCGGAGAATTTTTCCTCTGCGGCCTTTCGCTGCCGCGGTCAAGTGGAAAAGCGGGCTTCTCTGAAAACGGCCTTCTCAGCGTCGAAGCAAATTGGAAAGAACTTTTGCGGCCCCCGTTCCTGCGGGCGCAGTCAGAAATATGGTGGCATCTGCGAATAACCGCATTCCTTCTCCCGCGGAGCTCACTTTGAAATTAGTCATTGAGAAAGGGGCAGAGCTAACCAAGCTGGACAGAAGGAGGCAGGGACAGGAAGTTCTGGGAAGCGTTGAAAGGGTACAGGGGACCACGACCGGCCGGGGAGGTGCGGCGTGAGGGCCGCGCGCGTCGACGCTGTAGCCCGGTCGTGCGAAGGGAAGTTTTCGTGGAAAAGAGGGTCAGGCGTTCTGTGCTGTGTTAGTATTAGTGCGCGCAGCAATAATAGTGGCAGAAAATTTTCCCAGAGTACTGATAACAGATATAGTTTTTTCGGGTGAAGAAAACAAACGTTAAGCGATGTTGTATTTGCCAAATAAAATCATTACCAGAAAACAAGTTAGAAAAAGGTCGAAAGATGGGCACGTATCTCCGCACTATTTGCTAGCGCGATGGACCTTTCTTATACCAGGATGTACTCAGTCAGCCACATCTCGTCTCCTTGCTCATGTGCGCGGGCATGGCACGTGTTGCGTAATGTTGAAAATTTACGACTCGACTGCAATGTGTTCGTGTTGATGGTGTGACGCCAAGCAAATGGGCCGCTTTTCGCTGTCGGAAATTTCGGTGTTTACGGTGACAGTGTTACGATTAATTCAGCATCAACTCGAAGTCACGCGAAAATGGATACCTGCGATACCGCGACAGGAATTTCATCGTACGCAAAACACCAGGGTGAGTGATCTTACGAACTGAAGAGGCTGTATTGTGCGAGAAATGCAGGACTTTTTTTTGGTGTTCAAGAATACGTTTCCAAGCTACCCTGCACCACATGGGCATTGCAATGTACACAGAAGTGAAGATTTCGCCGCGGTGATGAGACAAATATAATTATTTTTTCGCGAACTGAGAAAACGTACAAGGAACTATTTGAACGGACTTGGAAAACGTTTTTTATTATTGAATTATGTGCGACCATCTTCATTGTTTAATTAGGAGTGCATTTCCATTTTAGCCACCATACTTGCAACTTCGTGCATTGAGTACTGAGTGAAATGAACGATTTCTGAGTGTTCTATATTTTGTTGACTACCCAGCACCTGTAGGTATATGTGTCTCGGTGGGCGTTCGTGGAAAATGTGCCGCGTAGTGTGGCTGTCGAGCGAATGACGTAAGCGTGAGCCAGAGTGTTGGAATGCGTGTGCTGTGTGTTTCGATCGGCGTATGTGAACAACAGTTTACTGGCGGCGAAGTAGCGTAGATAGTAGCTCTTTATGTAATAAATGGGATGAATAAACCCCTTGGTTTTGCTTTTCTTGTTTGCCTTTTTTTAAGCCTTTTGTGAATGAAAACTGGCGACGTGTTTGCAGTGGCAACCTTGCACTCCCCCTATATCGCTGAAGTGTTCATGGAGCATATATTACAGAATGCAGATAGCCACACAACCTAAGTGCCACAAGAGAAGTTCTAGAGATCCGCAAGGCTATATGCCGGCATGGCAGCGTGTTAATAATTTCCCAGAGGCTGCTGCTGTTGCTGTGTTTCACGTAGTGGCAATTCTCTTCTGGCTGCACCCCATGCAAAAATATCGTATGCTCGGCTATTGAAAATTCTTCTTATGGTTGTCTTTAGCTATTTGGCCCAATTATCTTTAGACATTTCTATGGCTGTCTTTAGCCATTTCTATGGATATTCCTATGTGTGTCTTTAGCTTATTCTATAGCCATAACTATATCGAAAGAAGACCTAAAGAAAGCCATAGAACCGGCTACAGAAGAAGCTAAAGACACCCATAGAAATGTCGATACGAATAGCTAAAGACAACCATAGAACCGGCTATAGAAGAAGCTAAAAACACCCATAGGAATGTCGATACGAATATCTAAAGACAACCACAGAACCGGCTATAGAAGAACCTAAAGACACCCAGAGGAATGGCGATACGAATCGCTAAAGACAACCATAGAACCGGCTATAGAAGAACCTAAAGACACCCATAGGAATGTCGATAGGAATACCTAAAGACAACCACAGAACTGGCTATAGAAGAAGCTAAAGACACCCATAGGAATGGCGATACGAGTCGCTAAAGACACCCATAGAAACGTCTAAAGAATATTGGGCGAAATAGCTAAAGCCGACCATAAAAAGAATTTTCTATAGCCGACCATACAATATTTTTGTATGGGACTTATGTCGCCATAGTAACTAAAACCTGGCTGTCCGCGAAAACAGAAAATCACGAAATATTTACCTGTTCAAAAAGTTTAAGTTCTACCGCTGTGACCGGGGTATGAGGTGCGGGGCCGGCGTATTGATTGCTATTAGCGACGAGATCAGCTCGTTCAATGTGCCTGTTGTTTCGCTGCTTGAAATGTTTTCGCGTGTGTTCGCGTTAATCGCAATGATATCATTGTTTGTGGCTGCTACCGGCCTCCTAACCTAACTACCGGCTTCGCAAATGATTTACACGATGTCCTAAATAAGTTGCGAGTAAGGTTTCCGCCTGCGCCTATGTTTCTCCTAGGTGATTTTAACTTCTCTAATGTTTCATGGTCTCCCCCTTTTCCAACAATATCCAAAACTTCTGCTGACAGTGCTGCCTTTCTTGACGTGTGTTCTGACTTTAACCTTACCCAGCTGGTTAATGCTCCAACCCGCATTACCTTGTCTACCTCCACAGTTCTAGACTTAGTGCTGACCACGCATCCCGACATACTTAAATTCCTATCAGTTATTCCGGGCGTAAGCGACCATCTAGCTATTCATTTTAACATGACTAAAACAACTAAAAGAAGTGATAGCTCAAAAGTTTTTAGGGACTACAAAAGAGCTCACTTTGCATCAATTAATAATGAGCTTGAGGTTTTCCTAAACGATTACATTTCGAATTTTCTGGAAAGATCCGTGCAACAAAACTGGAATTTTTTTAAACAGAAGGTAGCAAAACTTACCAATCGTTATATTCCACTCCACAGAATTTGGCAAAACGCAAAGTTCCCTTGGTTCACACTTACACTAAAACGACTACTCAACAAAAAGAAACGAATTTTTCGAAGAGCAAAGCTAACTAACAACGTGGAAATGTGGTCCGCTTATCTTCACGCAGCTGACGAATACGCTCGCGCATTACCCGTCGCAAAAGAAACTTATTATCAACAAACGCTTCCCTCCCTGCTTGCACTAACCCACAGAGCTTTTGGCAGATGATTAGCGGAAATGAAATAAAGGCTATAGAATTAATTCATGATGATAACAGCCGTGTACCAAAAGAACCGTGTTGTGTCATTTTAAGCTCTGTGTTTTCATCGTGCTTTGTTAAATCTGCAGCCCTTTCTTGTCCCGACACCCCCCCTCACCACTTTGTTTCAATGGAACCACCTATATTTGACTGTTCTGGCATACAAAAATTGATCGAAAACATGAAATTAGCCAGCGCTCCAGGTGAAGACGGTATCTGTGCAAAGTTTTTGCATAATACCTCTGTTTACTCATCTGTAATTTTATGTAAGCTTTTCACGCAGTCTTTGGAATGTCATTCCCTCCGGGCGACTGGAAAGCGGGAAAGGTGGTTCCTCTTCACAAATCAGGTGACGTTCATAACCCCGCAATTACAGGCCCATATCGTTAACAAGTATACCATGTAAGCTCATGGAACACGTCATCTATTCCCACATAATCACTTTTTTAGAAAACAACTCATTCCTTAGTGATCACCAGCATTGATTCCGGAAAAAAGTACTCGTGTTAGACCCAACTTCTCTGCTTTCCTAATCACCTATTTCTTGCCATTGACGCTTCTTCCCTTGCTGACTGTATTTTCCTCGACTTTGATAAAGCTTTTGACACTGTATGCCATAAACTACTACTGCTAAAAAATAAGCAAACTTAATCTTGATGCTAACATATTAAAATGGATTGAATGCTTTCTACAGACCGCTCCCAATTTGTAACTGCTAATGAATCCAACTCCCCCGTCTCACCCGTAACCTCTGGCGTCCCACAAGGATCTCTTCTTGGCCCACTACTCTTCCTAATTTGCATTAACGACTTGCCGCATAACATCTGTTCTTCTATAAAGCTTTTCGCCGATGATTGTGTTATTTACCGCGACATTAAAACCCCTTCTGACCACCTTGCCCTTCAGTGTGACTTAGACAATGTTTCATCTTGGTGCGATACTTGGCTGATGAACCTTAATGTTACTAAATACAAGATAATGATAGTTTCACGTCGAACATGTAATATTTCTACTAACTACGTACTTAAAAATTCCCCCCTTACTAAAGTTAGCACTTACAAGTACCTTGGCGTTACAATTTCTGACAACCTTTCCTGGCAGACTCACATTGATGTTATTATAAACAGTGCTAAACGAGCTCTTGGTAATTTACGCCGTAACGTCTCCCTTGCCCCGATGGAAATGAAACTTCTTCTCTATAAAACATTAGTGCGACCTAAGCTCGAATATTCATCATCTGTATAGGATCCACGCGTAAACGTTCATATCAGCAGCCTCGAAGCAATTCAAAATCGCGCCGCTTGCTTCATTTGTCCAACTATTCCCGTACAGCAAGCGTAACTCATATGAAGTCAACCTTAAATCTACCTAGCCTATCACTTCGCCGCAAAATCTTGCGCCTGTGCATCTTCCACAAGTTGTACCATACCATACCCTCACTGAGTAACTCTCTTTTTTTGCCACCATCCTACATTTCCTCTCGCAGCGATCACCACTTCAAAGTTGGAATTCCAAGCAGCCGTACAAACCTTCATTTTAATTCATTCGTGCCCACAACAAGCTCAGACTGGAGTCAATTTCCCGCTTCCATCGCATCAATCACTGACCCTGCCAACTTCAAGAGTACCATGAACGCATACCCTTTTTAAACATGCTCCATTTGTTTGCACAGATTGATATTTAGTTCTTTTACCACTCCTCTCTGTAACGCCTTGTGCATTGAGAGTAAATAAATGAAATGAAATGACTCACGTCAGTATCTCATGACTATAAGCAGATGCAATTTTAATTTACCCCACGTGAT
>CM023450.1:237667536-237781665 GCA_013339765.2 Haemaphysalis longicornis | reverse complement strand
TGCGATTGTAAATGCTATGCGCACGGACGGGGGGAAATTGTGCGGTCCTAAGGTCTCCGCACCTAAAAAAAAAACATGGCTCAGAAAGGAAACAAAAAAGCAGAAAAATATCAAAATCGTAGACTGGAAATAAACAGCAATTACATAAGTAATAAGCATCATAATGCATGGGTCACTAATGTTTGTTAATTTTTATTTATTTAGGCAATACTGCAGGAACGAATTAGGCCCAGGAATGAGTTGTAAAGTGATTACATATTATGTCAGCCAAAACTTATTATATAATCTCTAATAAACATCAACAAAAATGACTGACAGAATGTTACTACACATGAAAAACTGCCCAATCGATGCCTGTAGTATTTGGCGAAGTAATGACAGTGGCAGGGACTTTGTTCCATTGAGATATTGTTCGCGGGAAAAATGACTACTTATAGGCGTTTGTGCGGGTGAACATGGGGGTAAATTTAACAAGGGTTATTGCCTCGTAGGCCGGGAGGAAAGAGGGGCAAGGTGTAAAGATGGGTAAGGCAGTTTGCGGTTCCAAATATCGGCGAGAAATTTTAGTCCGTTGCTTCTTCTCCGAGATTCCAGCATTGGAATTCCGTTGCTCTGCATGAGCGTGGTAGGGAATCATGTCTGTGATAGCGGTTATAGATGAAGCGAACAGGTTGCCTTTGAATTTGCTCGAGTTTACCAATATTTTGTGTGTGCGGATCCCAGACAACTAAAGCGTACTCAAGGAGCGATCGAATAATTGTGTTGTAAGCCAACAATTCGATTTTGGGTGGAGGGTGCTTAAGCTTATGTTTTATAGCCGAAGCGCAAATATTTCAATATGAGTCGACCAGGATATGTTGCTCTAATTGTCACACCGAGGTACTTGTTAAGCTACCAAGGGGCGTTGTTAATTGTGTACTGGTATTCAAAAGGATTTTTTTGTTAGTTATACGCATGAACACTGTTTTATCGGGGTTAGTGTCATGCGCAATAGTTTGCACCTTGTGAGCACGTGATTGGAGGCATGGAAGGTCAAGTGTGCGTTTCAGTTCAGTGACACTATATTTCCGCGAGTAGTTTTACATGATGAAGTGGGAGCGCGATTCTGGGTGGTTTTCTAATTAGTAGGTGAGATATGCTTGTGAGGGGTGCCCGATAGATGAAGAGTATTCCAGTGTCTATGTGGTTGACTTGTCAGCGTGGCTTTTGTAAATTTGTTTTGCTCATGCGCAGTTTTTGTTTTGTTTGTGTGAAGTGTTATATTCACCCTTTTTGATAATACACTCCAGTTTTTAGACGGGCGGCTGTCCTTGCGTTCACTTCCATTGTCTGCGTTGGTTTTCATCGAAGGATAAGCCCATCGCTCCTCTGCCGCGTACCTCTCCTCGCCACCCGGCCTATCCTCTGTGGAAGGGCTTGAGGAAGGGCATTTGGCTTGACCTCTACCTCTCAAGTCAAAACAGGTCATCGCGCGATGAGCGCCCGAGGTAGCACTGTGTAGCTTTCGCTACAAAAAGCCCTGCCGATGTGCGGAAATTGCACCAACACAGGACAATGACCTCATCCCAACTATGAAGAATAGTCCTGAATGGTTCACCGAGTGTCGTGTGCAAGCCACAACATAGCAAGACCAATCAGGAATATAAATTACTACGTGCTGTTTGCGCCCGGCCTAAGCGTAAAAGCGGGATGTGCTTCAGCATTTTGACTTGTGAAAGGCTTGCGAAGCGCAAACACGCGTAAAACACTTCATAAAAAGTTAGGCAGGCATGAACTGAAACGTGTGTTGGTGCGCTGTTATATTTCCATATGTTTTTTCATATTCAGTTAGGCAGGCAACGTTGGCTTGATTTTTGCCCAAACTGATATTAGCAGCGGTCTTTATCTCAGATATGGCGCGTTATAAAAAGCACGCGTAACATCAACAAGCACTGTATTTATTCAAGGCGTTGTCGCGGTACCAGGGTATTTCCCGAAAAAGCGACTCAGGAGTATTTTCAACGTGTGTACACGGAATACCTTCAATTCAATTCAGATTTATTTAACATCACACGATGTTGGGAGGTACGGGCAAAAAGTCATAACGAGGCTTGACTGGGCCCGTACCCCCTGCTTTGCAAAAAATGCAAATGTTACACAGGATACATTATAAACAGATCTGAGGTACAGTGCATCAAATATTACAGATTCGGATTCCGAAACAGAAGAAAAAATCTATACAGCCCGATTGCTGAAATGGGGTGAAACATACAGGAAAAAATGCACAACTTAATCTGTACGTTATCAGCAATATACTTAATATGTGACTCAGCAAATTGCCAAGAATAACAACTGCAAGACCGAAAGAAAGGAAGCATACCAGGCGAAAAGAAAAAAAAGAACGACAAAGAAAGAAAGAAGAACAGAAAAACAAGCAGACAACCACAAAAAAGAAAGAGAAAAGCTCAGACAGAAGAAAAAGTAGGCACAGGACAAAGAACTTGGCACAACGCAAATTCATTACAGTCATACATCGCAAATAGAAACAAGTGAAAAAAGTACGTTTTGTGCAAGTGTCAAGAAACTACAAGAAAGTTTCCCGCAAGCGTTTGCATCAGATGGAAGCAATATCTCAGTTGCTTTCACGTGATAGCGTACTAAGAATTGACGGTAGGCGATGTTTCATCTGTGTGCCATAATCTGTACCGCATATACCAACTTTGCAAGGTTCAGGTTAAGGCTGAAAGTTGGGCTAGTTGGTGTTGACTTAGAAAAAACAGACAGGGACGAGGAAAAAAGCAGACGGGACACTCGCTAGACCTCAACTGAAAAGTTTACGCAAGAAACACGCAAGTGTTACGCAAGTGTTTCTTGCGTAAACTTTTCAGTTGGTCTAGCGAGTGTCCCGTCTGCTTCTTTCCTCGTCCCTGTCTGTTTTTCGCTGGTAATATGCACTAAGGTTCAGGACGGCGAGTGCCACCTGGATCATTTATTCTTAGGTTAGCTAATGCAGCCAAAGTGCCTCATGCATCCCTTGATGTGCCCTGACTTAGCGCCACTAAATTGTGTAGCCACCATTTACCTTCCATTTGCATTTCAAGAGCTCGACATAGACAATTCAAGTGTCAAACCACGTTCTTCTCACAGTTATGATGTCGGAAAACACAAAGCGATTATTCCTCTTACAAATCATTCTCCCCTGTGCCTTCTAAAATACTTCAGCTCAAACGGATCTGCGGTACTGTTATTGCAGAACAAAAATAGGTAAAACTACTGCAATCTGTAATGTGGGATGCGACTAACAAGATTCCACTCAGGCTGCATTCGCAAAATTTTGCAAAAATTGATAAGATAATTTTTTTGTACCTGAGAGCAGAAACCTTGACCCATCTCAAATAGAAAGGCTTCCTGAATATATATGCGCTATCAATCACATATTCGCTCTTGTGGCTTCACTGGTAGAATAACCGCAGCCGGACACATACCATAGCTCGTAATTTCTACCTAAGTTCCGCAATTTGATTGAGTCTGGCACCCCGAAAATGCAGAGTATTTAGCTTCTTTTGGTCTTGGTCGAACACTGTATACACGTATAGCGATTCTTTTAAAGAACGTGGTGTTTTCTTGCACACCCCAAATCACCATTATTCGCATCAATTGCCTCAAAGAGACGTTTTGAGTCCTTTGTTGTTTAACATTAGGCTTACCCATCTAAGCGTGTTCTCCCTCCAGGCGACCGGGTCACTCTTTATACGAATAAACTTCTGCATTTGGTGTGCGGCCAAATCAAGTCATTAAACAAAACAGAGGCCCCAGAAACGCCTCGGAATCGTATGTGGATAACTTGCGCCAAAGGGTTCCACATTTCCCCAGAAAAGCGTTGTCATAGCGTTCACCAGCAAGGGGGTGACAAAATACCGTGTAGCGCGTAGCAAAATGCATTGCCGCTCCACCTGACGTTGCACTTCTGGTGTCGAGACACCGATGTGCGCGTGCGCGTCCAACCCATGTACACAACCCTGTCTTTTCTTTCCCTTAACAAGCGGCAAAGCTTGTTAAGGGAAACGGCCAAGACATGTTATCTGTTGGATCAGGGCAGAGCGAGAAATGCACACTTCACCCTCGCCGTTCGCCGCTGAAACGTGCGGCGAGTGAGGCATGTTGGCAAAAAAAGTGACCCCTGTGGCCAAACGAAGAATGTTATCAGCTTCGCTACTTGAAGTGAAAGAAAAGACAAGGCAGCGGACATGGTTGGACGCGCACGCGTGCATGGATGTCTCGACACCAGAAGTGCAACAGTCAGGTGTCACGGCGATGTATTTCGTCACATCCTCGCGTGCCCCGAATTATTTTGCTGCCGGGTGTGCTCCTACCTCTGTTGTGGCATAACGATTTTAGGCATCTTTCTGGAAGTCGGTGGCACCATGAGTGTCATCCACAGTGCTGCTCTGCAAGTTTTACATCGTGGCTTACTGCGTTATAGCCTACCATTTCTGGAACGGTTCTCACCACATCTAAAAAACTTAAAGCCGTTCCACTAAATGGGAAAGCTGTCGGAAGTGCAGAGCAGTGATTCGCCATAATGGGCTCTACTGCCGTTATCCGCTTACTGCTGCCACCTCATGCGATTCAAATTTTCCGCCTTCGCAGTGCTTGCGTGCCTCCTGCTGGAACTACACCAGCGGGAGCTCTGTTCTTCTTGTGCTTTTCTCCCTGCACGTGCCGGCGTTGCACTGCCATATTTTGAGTTTATTATTTTGCGTTTGCTAGCGCAAAAAACCAACCCAGCAGGCGTTCTTAACTAAAGGAATGCGGGCGCTGCCGGTTAATTACGTCTATTTTTTTCGTATTTGCCTGTAGTTTTCTTTGCGTTAAACAACGGGAAGATGTATGACAAGCGTCAGCGTTTCACGAGTTTGCAACATTTAAGACTATATAAACCGCTTGGCTTTCGAAGCCGCTGGGGTACGCGCGAAAAGCGTTGCTTGGATTGGATTGGATTGGCTGCACTGGCCGAGGTTGACAAGTTTCGCGTAGCTCCTGGAGAGCCGTGCTGCGCAAGCGCGAGGATTGGATTGGGTTGGATTTTGATTGGATGTGGATAGGATTTGGATTGGATGATAATCAGCAGGGAGCATGATAATCAGCTAATGCTAAGCAACCAGGAAAGCTAAGAATAACCAGCTGAACCTTGGCTCACGCTAGGTAATTCATTCTAAGAAATGTATTTCTTTATAAATAAATAAATTAGCTCACGCTAGGTATATCCTGTCATAACCGCTTTGCTTTGGAAGCCTCTGGGTTACGCCGTGGCGAAGGGACCGTGACAGGCTACACCATAACGCCGTGGCGATATGCTTGGTTCCAGCAACAGAGCTAGGACGACAAGGCGTGCGCCTAAAGTGCTCTGCACCTAAAAGCAGCTCGATGCAAGCAGAAATACTTGTCTGCGTACACGACTCAGCCTTCCTTAGGGCTAATTCCGCTTTGGCACTGTTCCAGGGGATGCTTGTTTGACTCTAGATGTTCTTCGGCTGCCGGAAACGTTTAGGATATAAGTACATGATGCAGGCAAAAAACAAATTTCTCGGTAGGTATGTACGATACAACCACATTTCCTTCATCACAAAAATTGTAAAGTTGATAAGCATCTTTGTACGGTTCTAACAGCAACCCACTTGATTTTTGGCATTGAAATGCATCCCTCCCATTCAAGAAATGTAACGTACCTAGACTGCACTAAAAAATATTATGGCTGGAATCGTCCTACAGTAGCGAAGTCATGTACTGCGAGCACTATTTAGCCGGGAACACCGTGAAGCAACAGGGTATCTCTGATTCCTACGGCATCACAGGTCACGAAAAGGCCAACGATGGTGCCCGTAAGGGCTTGATTCTGCAGAATGGGTGCGAATTTCTTGTGTTACCTTAATGCCTCATCTATAGCGATGCATTTAAAATACAGCGAAACAACCTCCGGTCAGTCCTGCAAAACAAGGAGTGCATCGTAAGTGATATAAATCCTTGCCCCGAAAGCTGGATGCCGATGCGAATTCAACGTCGTTTTAGGAATCTATCTTAAGTTGCCGCTCGATGCGATCTTAAGCCATTGTGATTGAGCCTTATTTAATTTATAATATTTTGACTTACAATACCGCGCTTGATCTTCGTTCGATTCAATTTAAACCAAGTTGATCTATCATGTAGCTGAAAGCATTTTATTGACAACAAATGCGCTCAGCATTCATTTACCTTCATTCACTTTTGTTTTACATTGTCTGTTTTTCTGGCTGAAGCCCTGAATGCGTTTTGGCTTTCGAGGGCCTAAGCGTATAATTCCGAATAAATGGTTATCCAAAACCAACGAACGGTTTTAGTATGTCTCACTTAATTAGGCGTCAATTTTTTTTCGGCAAAAATATTTGTTTATGGTAAATGCTCAGCATTTTCACTGATCACCTTAGAAAAGACCACTAATGCTTTAAATCAATGGTCAGCCAACTGCGTTCTACGTGCTAAATTGTAATATATGCACGTTCTGGAGATTTGGTCTCTTAAGTAGTCTTCCCTTGTGTGTCACTGGTGACCACTGAAAATAGGAATTCTGCTAAAAAATTGATGCAGTTCATTACGGTGGCTCTTCGTTATTGCGCAATTAATGTGGTGTTATCTCATTCTTGTCAGTTTTTTTAGATGCGGCGCATCTCTTGCTCTCAGGCAGGTCCCTTCTGCGTCGTCGTTGGCGGCGGCGGCGTCCGTCCGCAGCCCTCCTCTGTTCGCCTCTCCAACAGCTGTGTGCAACACTCTCACTCCGGCGCATTAGCATAACGACAGCTGGCGCGCTTGGTTGGCGCGCGCTTCGCTGCATTAACGCTGTGTTAGCAGCTGCTCCAGTGCGCATGTGCGCCCATGCGCGACTCTCCTCTGGGGTCTCCTCTCCTTCAACCCAATGGAAACGCCAATTGAACACTTAGAGGCGCCGCATCACACCAGGGTTCTCTTGCAGGGAGATGGAGGCAATTTTTCATGCAATTAACAACACGTATTTGTTTCAGTTAATCGAAAACAGTTGATGTTTTAACAGCCCGCTGACGATTTGGTTAGCAATGCTGTGAACGCCTCCCCTGAGCAACATACGGCGTGACGGGTGCGTAACAACCGTTTGAGGCTTCTCAATATAAATGCCCGAAATATTGTGAACAAGATAAATCAATACAAAGCCTAACTTTTGTCAAGCAGCCCGCAGATTGCTGTTATGCCAGAAACCTGGCTTCACAGTGCTATACTAGATGAGGATGTCGTTCCACCCTCTTATAAAATCTTTCGTAGGGACCGTGACACAAGATGCGGGGGGGTTGCTGTCATTTTTAAACAAAATATTGACGTCATTCCCTTTACGCAATGTCCGGACTCTGAATGCCTGTGCCTCAAGGTTACTCCTAATGGTCGTGTTTTTATTTTTTATGCCGTTTATAGACCTCCCGACTCAAAACCTGATTTTCTTACAAAAATTCATAATCATATGAAAGATTTCAACCACCACAAACTGATTATCGCGGGTGATTTTAATTTGCCGGGCATTGACTGAAAAAACCTCCGTTCACATGCTGATTCTTCAACCGACGTTAGTTCACTTTTCCACATTATACTCGATAACAACCTTGTTCAAGTAGTGCAACAGCCTACTCGAGTTACCACTAACTCATGTTCATTACTCGATCTTGTGTTTTTTCATCGTTCTATTGTCGATTACGACGTTGCTGTAGAGCCCGGAATATTCGATCACGAAGTTGTAAAGGTATCTTTTAGCTTAGGTGTAAATAGCTCTAAGGCTGTGCCTTCGCTCAAAAATGTTAAAGATTACTCGCGTGCAAATGACATAGCTGTAGTTGCATATCTTGAAAATATTCTTTACGATTTTGGCCATGATGATGTTATATTATTGTGGGACAAGTTTAAGAACATCTGTTTACATTGCATCGATCACTTCATTCCTAGCAAATTTAAAAAACCCTGCGAAGTATACCCCATAAAAAAACCAGGTCGATTATACATCTGAAACGCAAGGCTAAATGCCTACGTCGTAAATGCAAAACCTGACCAAAAGCTTACCGACATTCGGGCAGCTCTGTCAGATGCATTTGAGCGTGCAAAAGGGGACTATTTTACCATTACTTTGACTAGCTTCATAAATGAAAAACCCACCATAAATTTTTCGTTTCTTGCTGCTCAGAAAAAAAGGGTTAGCCCCCATTTCGCATCATGGCCCCACCTTCTTCCCCCTTCCCTTTCCCCCCGGATCCCTTATTGCTGACCACTTCAATAGCTAGTTTCCACAGCTTTTTCCCAATTCTTCCTGCTAGTCGAAAATAAGCACGCTTTTTTTTCCTTAAATTTCCCAATTTTATCTCCTATTCGGGTTCCTAAACATGTTTTAACAAAACAGCGCGAAGCACGGGACAAAGGGAAGATGAAGAAAAAAACCAAAAGCGTGACTATCAACTTTTTTATTTAAAAAGAAAAAAAACGAAATTATAGGCGAAATGTTATCAAAGAGTAGCCGCGCGCATGATCAGTGAATGAATTAGGCTATTTGCTAACAGAGGGAAAGTCACAATCAATGGAAGACGCTATCTTGACAAGTATGATTTTTCTTTTTCCAGGAGAGCTACTGAAGGGGTGCTTACACACGAGGTTCCTCTTTTGTGTATCGCAAACGCTTCACAAATTTTGCGCGTGCGCTGACCCTTGTATCTTTGTAAGATACTACATTTGTCGAACTGTGGTGTACATCGGCAGGCCTTGACGTGTTGGGGAAGCATGCTGCCCGTGCCGGTCTTCAAGGGGTTGGCATGCTCCCTTAACCTGTCGTTGATGCACCGCCCGGTTTGTCCCACGTACGACTTGCCACAAGGCACCAAGGGGATCTCGTAGACCACCGCTTCCTGGCATTCGACAAAGGGCTTGGTGTGATTTACCTGGCATTCCCTTTTTCCGCTGCTTGATCTACATTCACTCTCCTGCAGAGCCCGCCCAATTTGTTGGGGGCAGAAAACAGCAGCTGTACACCCGACCGTCCTACTATCTTTTTGAGTTTGTGGCTGACACCATGAATGTATGGAATTACTGCTATTTTCTTGCGGCTTTCTTGCGGCGTTTCCGGGGGGCAATCTTCCTCGTTTCGCTCAAAAGTTTGCTGGCTATGCTGCTAAGAAGGTGATCTGGGAATCCGGCGGCACAAAGACGCTGGACTTGCACGGTGAAACTCGTCTGAACGGTGTGTCCGCCGGACCGAACCAGTGCATTCTTCATAACGGACGTGGCGACCCCCCGCTTCACAACCTTAGAATGAGCTAACGAGTACGGGAGCAGGTTCTTCTTGGAACGCGGGGAATATGTCCAACACAGGTGTTCAGGGCTTAGTTGAAAACAAAGGTGGAGGAATTGTAGCTTCTCACCCTCGGGCTCCTCCTTAGTGAGGTCGAAGTCGCAGTACACTGTTAAAAAAATGTCGAACAGTTTTTCAACTTCTTGTGGATTGTGCCTTTGGGGTGCCTGAAAGATTATTAAGAAATCATCGACGAACCGGAACACCCTCACAACTGCGGTGTCCTGCAGAGCTTCAAGCAGTTTTCTATCCCGGTGTGCTAGAAGCAGGTCACTAAGGACCGGAGCTAGACAGGAGCCTATGCATACTCTTTTCTTCTGTATGTACAGGTCGCCTTCAAAAAGAACATACGTACACCGCAGATAAAAGGCCAGCAACTGAAGGAAGCCATCAACGCTCACCCCGCAGGAATTTTGAAACCTGGTTGGACCGAAAGAATCTATTTCTTCTTGCACCACTTCGAAAATTGTTTCGTGTGGTAGAGAGTAGTAAAGATCTCGTACGTCTACCGAGAACGCAGTGACCTTGTTTAGGTCCTCAGCCTTCAAGAAGTCCGACACATCTCGCGGTCTGCGAACGAGAAAAGGATCCTCTACAGCCAGCACTGAAAGGGACTTCTGTAGATAACTGCCAAGGCAACGTTGCCAGGTTCCTTGCTCCGACACAATAGCCCTAAAGGGACACTCGGCCTTGTGAGTTTTCGCGCTGAAGAACACATTCAGACTGAGGGAACAGCTGTTCTTCACAGCGCCTGCCAACTTAAGGAGCCCATGTCCTCACAAAGTTTCATTGCCTTTTCAAAGCGTTGATGGCTTCCTTCAGTTGCTGGCCTTTATCTGCGGTCTACGTATGTTCTTTTTGAAGGCGACCTGTACATACAGAAGAAGGGAGTATGCATAGGCTCCTGTCTAAGGAGGAGCCCGAGGGTGAGAAGCTACAATTCCTCGACCTTTGTTTTCAACTAAGCCCTGAACACCTGTGTTGGACATATTCCCCGCGTTCCAAGAAGATCCTGCTCCCGTACTCGTCAGCTCATTCTAAGGTTGTGAAGCGGGGGGTCGCCACGTCCGTTATGAAGAATGCACTGGTTCGGTCGTGCGGACACACCGTTCAGACGAGTTTCACCGTGCAAGTCCAGCGTCTTTCTGCCGCCGGATTCCCAGATCACCTTCTTAACAGCATAGCCAGCAAACTTTTGAGCGACACGAGGAAGATTGCCGCACCGGAAACGCCGCAAGAAAGCCGCAAGAAAATAGCAGTGATTCCATACATTCATGGTGTCAGCCACAAACTCAAAAAGATAGTAGGACGGTCGGGTCTACAGCTGCTGTTTTCTGCCCCCAACAAATTGGCGGGCTTTGCAGGAGAGTGAATGTAGATCAAGCAGCGGAGAAAGGATGCCAGGTAAATCACACCAAGCCCTTTGTCGAATGCCAGGAAGCGGTGGTCTACGAGATCCCCTTGGTGCCTTGTGGCAAGTCGTACGTGGGACAAACCGGGCGGTGCATCAACGACAGGTTAAGGGAGCATGCCAACACACTGAAGACCGGCACGGGCAGCATGCTTGCCCAACACGTCAAGGCCTGCCGATGTACACCACAGTTCGACAAATGTAGTATCTTACGAAGATACAAGGGTCAGCGCACGCGCGAAATCTGTGAAGCGTTTGCGATACACAAAAGAGGAACCTCGTGTGTAAGCACCCCTTCAGTAGCTCTCCTGGAAAAAGAAAAATCATACTTGTCAAGATAGCGTCTTCCATTGATTGTGACTTTCCCTCTGTTAGCAAATAGCCTAATTCATTCACTGATCATGCGCGCGCGCGGCTACTCTTTGATAACATTTCGCATATATATTTCGTTCTTTGCTTTCAAATAATCAGTTGATAGGCAGCGCTTGTTTTGTCTTCATCTTCCCTTTGTCCCGTGCTTCGCGCTGTTTTGTTAAAGTTATGTACCAACTTGCCCAACTAAAAACCCTGCTGAACATGCTCCTTAGATTGAAAACAAAATCATCCCTTAGTCCCGATAGTATACCTAACGCCTTCCTTCGGCGTTAGGCAGAAACATTGGCTAGTTTTGTCGTTCCAATATTCCAGGCTTCACTTATATCACCACTTTGCCTCCTGACTTAAAGATAGCCCGTGTTGTTGCCGTTCATAAAAAAAATTTCCCCGCATTTCCCCGAGGGGGAGAATGTGAAAGTGCGAATGCACGGTTGTCGGCCCGCTTGTGGCGCTTGCGCTCGGCCCCCGCAGCCCACCGCCTCGCCGCCTTCTCTTCCATCTCTTCCATCGGGTTTGTAGTATCACGTGTACACCACGCAGTTATCAAGCCGCTATAACGCCGCTGAGTCGCCAACGCACGCCGCTGACGACGTAGTTTGAATGCGTTAAAGATATAAGGCGCGTCACTAACACTGATATCAGCGTCAAGAAACGAAAGTGGAGAGCGAGCAGAGCACAGAAAGAATGGTGAATGTGTTCAGTTCACGATATCACGTCTGTGTAAGCCACGCGGTGGGCTTATCGGCAGGATGCGCACTTTTATTTCGTCAGAGTTGCGGCGTTGTTATCCAAAATGTAACGTCCAGTGTGTCTGGCCGGTTTGTTGTATGCGATTTTTTGTTATCGTCGCGAGAGTGGCGAATTATGTGTGTGTATGCGCCGACTAAAGCGGATGAAAGGAAAGTCTTCTTTGAAGACTTAAGGCCGTGGTTTGGTACAGAGCGGGCTATTGTATTTCTAGGGGATTTTCACTGTGTGTGCTCTGCTCGAGATAAATCCAGTTGTACACCGTTTCGTGATGGTAGCACAATTGCACTGAGCGAAATCGCAGCAGATTTCTGTTTAGAGGATGTGGGGGATGCCTTAGATGGCACAGGAGCGGTACATTTTACTCATATTCAAGGTGTGAGTCTGCGCGTTTAGATAGAGTCTATGTATCCCTTGACCTTGTACCAGAGTGCGCAGAGTATAATGTTACGCCTGTGTCTTTTAGTGACCACTGCCTGGTCTCTTTCTTGATTGGTAAGCGAAAAGAGAATGGGAACAAGTTTAACTGGAGCCTGTGGAAAATGAATCGCCAATTATTGAAGGATGAAAAATTTGTACAGAGGTCACTGAAAAGATTAGAACATTAATGGAACAGAAAAATCTAGCTGTGCCGCTAAGTGGGAGAGATTCAAAGAAGAAATTAAGCTGAAAGCCTTGGAACGGTCAAGTGCCTTACATCATGATAAAACGAAAAAAGAAGCCCTGCTCAGACGCAACCTAGAAACACTTTTAGCACTACAGAGCCAGTCACCGGGACTGTGTAAGGATGATATTAAAACCGTGAAACAACAGTTGGAGTCTATCGAAGAAGTAAGGTACCATGGGGCAATAGTCCAAGCCAGAGCGGAGAAGTTTTTGCTGGGTGAAGCACCAACCAAGCGAGCTCTTTGCTCTGAAAAACGTTACGCCACCAGAAACACAATCAGTGAAATAGAGTTCAACGGGCATGTATCAAGTGACCAGAGAATAATATCGAACGCCTTTTGTGAGTATTACGATAGTTTGTTTGTATGTCAACCGGTAAACTTATACCGGTTTAGGGAAGATTTTATGCGTTTCTTGCCGGTCATTGACGACGAGGTTAAAGATAGTCTGGAAGTTTCAATTACACCTGATGAAGTTAAGAAAGCAATTGACGATTTAAATCCGGGCAAGTCTCCGGGACCAGACGGGTTGTGCGCGGCGTTTTACAAAGCGTTTCGTGATGACCTCAGTATAATATTGTGTGAACTCTATAAGGAAGCATATGAGCGGGATAGATTGCCACCATCTTTCTCAAGTTCGCACACTGTGCTCATACCTAAAACAGATGACAGGGATGAACTAAAGAAGGTCACAGCGTATAGGCCAATCACGTTAACTAACGTCGATTATAAAATATTAATGAAAATTCTAGCAGGGAGGTTACAGATGGTGATAACAGATATAGTGGGGGAGCACCAAACATGTGGTATAAAAGGAAGATCTATAACAAGTAATATACACGCAGCGAGAAGCATCCTAGAATGTTGTGACAGTATGGACTTAATTGTAGCCATGCTCCAAATAGACCTCGAAAAGGCCTTTGATAAAGTCTCTCATGAAATGCTTTTTAGCATTTTGGAACAAGTAAACTTGGGAAGAATAATAGCGGGGGGTGTACAAATGGCTTATAAAGGGTGTTCGACAAGTTTGGTTATTAACAAGTCGGTGTGTCGTCCAATCAAGGTCACACGTTCGGTTCGCCAAGGGTGCCCGCTTTCGCCTTTACTTTTTTGTTTATACATTGAGGCCCTCTGCGCAAGCGTAAATAACAACAGTATTCATGGCTTTCGGTTGCAGGCATGTGAGGTCCGTGTACTTGCCTATGCGGACGACATTGCTTTTTTGTGCCGTGATAGAGAAAGTATCAGTAGCGCCATTAAAATACTTAATTCCTTTTGTGAATATACTGGAAGTTCCGTAAATTGGAAAAAGTGTCTGGGGTTCTGGCACGGGTGCTGGGACTGGACACCCAGTGTGTTTGAAGGTGTCAGCTGGCAAGTTACGCCTGCCAAGTATCTAGGTGTCCCGCTGGAAAATTACCGCGACAGCGAGCCGTACTGGCGAAGCCAGACAGCGGCGTTGCGAGAGAAAGCGGAAAAGTGGGAGGGAAAGGGTAAAACGTTGTCTGTGTTTGCACGGGCGACGGTGTGTAATGTGTTTCTGTTCGCTAAACTGTGGTACGTTTTGCAAGTTATTCATTGTTCGCGTGCAAATGTACAAAGGTTACATCGTGTATGTGCTGTTTATATCTGGGGCTCGACCTGGGAACGGACGAGTAGAACTAATCTTTTCAGACGTGTGCGTGATGGTGGTTTGTCACTATCGCATCTTTTTCTGCGACAAGTAGTCAATAGATTTTATTTTTTGCGTGAGGTGAAGGACCCCCTACTTCGCACTGTAATTCAGGTTAGGTTAGGTAGATTTCTGCCTCAGTTTGTTATTACGTCATCTTTGTGTTATACCGGAGGACTTCACGGATATCTTTAAAAGGGAAATCGTACAGGCAACACAATTTGTATGTTCGCGTTTTTCCATGGAGTATTTGACTTCAGTGTCGAAAAAGAAGTTGTACAAAGATCTCGTTGAAATCTGCTTTCCTGTGCCACTATACAGATCCATGTTTCGAAGTGGACCAGGACAAAATGTTTTGAAACGTGTAAAAGCAATGGTTGTTCCGCCGGGTGTTAAAACGTTTTTTTAAGCTTCATGTTGGTGTGCTCCCGGTTAAAACGTGGACGCTTGAGAAGGGTTTGTTCGTGCCCTGGGGAGCAGACTGCTGGCTATGCAAGAAGCCGGAAACTGTTGAACATGTATTTTTTGGACTGTTGGGATGCGGTGTTTTTGTGGGATGTACTTCAGAGAACTTTGAAAAAGGAACTCCCCTTGGATCCTCATGGTATACGGTTTCTGGCAGTTGAGAACGATAATGGAGTGCCTTACGACCTATTGATGTTGCTGGTCCTCCACGGAATATGGAGGTCTCGATTGGCAGCTCGTTACTCGGACGTTGATGGACGGCCCGCGAGGCAGTATTTCTGTGAAAGCGTTCATCGCATTGTAGAAATGTGGAAGGGTCAACCTTGTACGCCCGAGTGGCTGCAGGAAGTAGAGAAAGTGTTGTCTATGCCCCGTTTTTAGACATAATACGCTGGCTTAGGCAAAGCTAGCGTTTGTTATCTGTAGCACGTTTTTTGTGATGTCTGAAACCGGTAATAAAGAAAAAAAAAAGCGTCCGTGGCTTGGTCGGTAGAGCGTCGCGCTGCGGCCGCAAAGTCCTCGGATCGAAACCTGGCGCCGGATGCTGTTTCTTTTTTAAATATAGAGGAGCACTGCGGACGCCGCCGCCGCCGACGCCGCCGCCGCCGGCGGTGGATGGTTTGGGGTCGCTTATAAAGTGCATTCGCACTTAAAAGGGTGATCCTCTTATCATTCCGAACTATCGGCCTATTTCATTAGTCTCTTCAGCCTGTAAACCTCTTGAACATATTGTAGCAACTTGCATCTCTGATTTCCTGGACCAGCCCAAAATATTGACCCCTTTCCAACACGGATTCCAAAAATGCCTGTCTACAGTCACTCAACTATCCACAGTAATTCACTCTATTGCTTCCACTCTAGATAAGCGCGGACAGGTTGACGTCATTTTTCTTGATTTCAGTAAGGCCTTCGACTGCGTTCCACATGACAAACTAATTAATAAGCTACGTGTAATAGGGTTTCCTCCTTTCCTTGTGGCATTGGTTTCTTCCTATCTCACTAACCGTAAGCAGTATGTGAGCCTTAATGACCACTTTTCTGATGTCTTCCCAGTTTCATCTGGTGTGCCACAGGTTAGCGTACTTGGGCCCCTACTTTTTCTTATCTATTGTAATGATATTGTTACGTGGCGGCAGGCCAATGATGAGGCGAACCATGGGCGACGATGAAGTGATCTATTTACAAGATGTTGCCGCAGAGCGATGTGATCTATTTAAAAGGCGGCCATGATCGCTCGGGCGAGCCGCATCCTCTTCGTCGTCTTCGGTGACGGGTTATGGCGCTATGGGGCATTGTCCACATAAGTGTTCCGTGACATCACCCCCCCGCGGAGGACGACCGTCCCGGTCGAGGCCAGGGTAAAGACAGGGTGGCGAAGCGGATGAGCAAAGCGATGAGAACATGTACAATGATGTCCTTGCCGCCACTGATGATGGTGATGGTCGCGATGAGCACCGCCCCGGAACCGCTGGGACCACCGCCGTCCTACGAGGCAGCGTCCAAAGCTTTCGGAGAAGCGCCGGAGATCTGGGCGGGGGACGTCGTCGGCTATACGTCTGGTCGTGGCTGGTCAGTTCGTCTGGTCTCGGCGGGGCATGGGCAGGGGACACGGGGCTGGGGAATGTCGCGTCCGTGGCTCACCGGGGCTGGGGCGGGCCGACGCTTTCCAGGAGCCAGGATGAGACTGCTTCTTGAGCCGAGACGGGGTGAAGCTGGGCCCGGGATGGGACTGAAACCCGCACCATCCACCAAAATGTTACGTGGCGGCAGGCCAATGATGAGGCGAACCATGGGCGACGATGAAGTGATGTATTTACAAGATGTTGCCGCAGAGCGATGCTGATCTATTTACAAGCGGCCATGATCGCTCGGGCGAGCCGCATCCTCTTCGTCGTCTTCGGTGACGGGTTATGGCGCTATGGGGCATTGTCCACATAAGTGTTCCGTGACAATATTGTTGATGTTGTTGCTGAACCTTTACAAATACGTCTGTTCGCCGATGATGAGCATTCTCTTTAATAACATCCACTTATTAGATGACCAGACAGCCCTAAATTCTTCTCTTAACAGTATTCTCTCGTGGTGCACGCAATGGGGTATAAGAATTAATTACGAGAAATCATTTTATCTTAGAATTGCCAATAAAACTCATCTCCTCAAGTTCTCCTACATAATTTCCAACAATCCCTTAGCTGAGAATAATGAATACAAGTATCTCGGTGTTACGATTACTAACAACTTAAGCTGGATTATTCATATTAGGAACATTTGTGCTTCAGCGTTCCGTAAGTTATGTCAACTGAGGCATAAACTTAAATATGCTCCCTGTCATGTTAAATACCTGGCCTACACAACCCTCATAAGACCTAAATTAGAATATGCTTGCACAGTTTGGGATCCGCACACCAAAGTTAACATTAGCGATCTCGAGAAAATCCAAAGAAGAGCTGTACGTGGCATCTATTCCACAAATAGCCACCTTAATTCTGTATCTCAACTAATGAACACAAATAACATCCAAACTCTTGAACTATAGCGCAAATTTCTTCGTTTGAAGTTTCTGCACCAACCGGTTATTAAAAGCTCGGATTAGATAGTAGTTTGTATGTGAATCCACTCTCAACCAGATCCCGTCACACCCATGAAAAATCTCTAACCACATTTTTTGCTAAGACCACCATTTTCAAAATTTCATTTTTTCCCGAACTATTCCAGAATGAAATTCGTTACATGTTTCTGCACTTTTTAGAAGCTGGGAGATATGCCACTCAAGTAATGTCTATAGGTAATAAACACAATTTGCTTCTCAAAACTTGTCGCCTTTGATGTGATTGCGTTTGGAAAGCATGTCGAACCAATAATTTTGTGGCACACCAGCAAGCATTTCTACCAACAGAACAGGAAGGTCTTAAATTAGGGGTTCATGTATACCATGCATGAGCTGAAGGAATTTTTGTGTGAGTTACTACTACAAAAATAACAATTTCGAAAGTAAAAGAAATGTCACCCAAATGTGCTTGCTGTGTGCTTGCTACATCTGTCATATGCTGTTCTGTGGCGTTGAGATTGTCGTTCTGACGTCCCAATCTCTTGCACCACTGTGTCCAGTCCTTGAAGCCGGGGTCCTTGAAGGAGACGACCGCGTCAGTACAAGCAGCCGGAGCTTCTTTAGTGGGATAGCCCGAGCACAGGGTTCCAAGCGCGAGCGCCAGAGCTCTGAATGACAATGTTGTTGTTGTTGTTGATCCTTTTCTAGTGGCACAATGACAATGATGAGAGAGCACGCGCACTCAACCACTTCTTCGTCCTTACAGTCATCTCTTGGCGCCGATGAAACACGTGATATCTACCCCCCCCCCCCGGGAAGCATCGTCCCGATGCTTCTGGGGTTGTGGTTTGCGACGGGAAAATGAAAGGAAATTCACTGGGGATATTTTGAGCTCGGCAGGGAGCTCACCTGCATACAACCCAGTGCAGGAGAAGGGAAGTGGAGGGGGAGTGATAGGAGAAAATAGAAAGAGAGAGAGAGGGAGAGAACGGTATAAAGAGAGCTGTCATTCCTAGAACGCTGTCAGTCCGGGCACATCAGTCAATCACTGCACTCCGGGCTACAGCCGCTGCGTGAGGCCGGTCGTCTCCAGGAAGTGAAGCAGATAAGTGAACACTTCCCGTTTGGTTGCCGCAGGTCCCTTCGGGAACAGAAGGTCCTCCACGTCGGCGCTGGGAAGGCCTCGACGCTGTCCCGATGCTTGTGTGGACATACCGACAACCGGCGAGGGTGTGTTATGTCCTTGAAAAATAAGGTTTCATGCGCACTACGTGCACTACGTCCGGGAGCAAGTGACGCCGTCTCGTTGAAGTGCAGTCTTCGGGGACCACGGTGTAAGTGACGTCGCTAAGTTGTTGAAGGACACGGTAGGGACCGAAGTAACGCTTTAGAAGTTTCTCCGACAGCCCTCGACATCGTATTGGGGTCCACACTCATACACGGTCGCCAGCTTCGAAAGCGGTGTGCCTGTGGCGGGCGTTGTACCGGAGAGAATCCTGCAGCTGTTGTTTTGTCATTCGGTGGCACGCTAGCTGCCGCGCTTCTTCGACTTTCTGGATCAAACTCTGGACGTCCTCGTCGCCGTCACCGTCATCGAGAGGCAGCATTGCATTACGCATGGTTTCTGCCTCGTGTCCATGGACAAGTGCAAACGGTGTCATGCGCGTTGTTTCTTGCCGGACGGTATTATAAGCAAATGTCACATAAGGAAGAATTTCGTCCCGGCATTTGTGTTCCACATCAACGTACATGCTCAGCATGTCAGCAAGAGCTTTGTTCAACCGCTCGGTCAGGCCGTTAGTTTGCGGGTGGTAAGCGGTTGATTGCCGGTGGCAGGTACCTGTGAGGTTTGTTATGGCGCGTACAAGGTCGGCATTAAACGCCGCTCCCCTGTCTGTAATAACAATCGACGGGGCACCATGGCGCAGAACGATGTTTTCAATGAAAAGCTGGGCCACGTAGAGTGCTGTGCAGCGCTGAAGCGCTTTCGTTTCTGCGTACCGCGTTAAAAAGTCGGTGGCGACAATTATCCACTTGTTGCCTGCGTGAGAGGTCAGAAAGGGTCCCAAGAAATCCATGGCTATCTTCTCAAATTGTTTTTTCGGTACTTGAACCGGCTGTAGTAACCCAGCTGGTCGGCCCTACGGAGTCTTGCGTCGTTGGCATTCACGGCACGTCCGTATGTATTGCTTCACGGTGGCGGCAAGGTTCGGCCAGTAATAATTCTGTTTTATCCTGGACGTCGTCCGAGCGTAACCCCCAGGTCGCGTGTTCTACTGGGGACGCTGCGTGTTCGGTCGACGAGGTCATCGTTTGTCGTATCGGCGAGGTCGGGTCTTCGGTCGGCGGCGTAGTTGGTTTTCGGAGGTCTTGCAAAGGCCTGCCGGTAGCAACCTTGCCTCCTGAGGTTGCGGCGGTTAGTTTCCCCGCCCAGGGCTAGGGGATCTTCCACGCGGCGGTCCTCGGGGGTCTCGGCGGTCAGGTGACGAGCCGCTAAATGGTGACTGGGAACGTCGGAGGATCGGCGGGGGAGGTGACTGCGAACGTCGGAGGATCGGCGCGGGACTTTGTCTGGCAGCAAGGTAAGCTTCGATTTCCGCTTGTCTTTGGCCAAAGCGAGGTCGCGAGGCGGCGGGTTAAAAGCCACGAAGCCCAATTTTACGGTACGGGCAACGGTGGTAAACGTGACCTGCCCTTTATAGCGATCGGGGCAGGAAATGTTTATCGACTATTGTTGAAGAAGTTCTGCGTACGTCGAACACTGTTCATCAGACTACATCCGCCTATTATCCAGAGACCAATGGGTTGACTGAACGAATTCATCGAACTCCTTCTGATATGATTTCAATGTATATACAGCCTAACCATACCAACTGGTACGTGATTCTCCCGTTCGTTACCTTCGCCTATAACACTGCAGTTCAAAAAACGACCGGCTATTCTCCATTTTTCCTCGTCTACGGCCGTGACCCACCATTCATGCTCGACGCTTCATTTTTATCGGCTCCTGTATCCGCATCAAGCCCGCTATCTGAGCAGTTCGTCTCCCGCCTTAACCACTGCAGCCGAGCTGCCCGTCTGAATACAGAAACCAGCCAACAGGATCGAAAGAATCGCTACGACGCCACTCACCGTGCTGTTCATGCCACTCACGCCACTCACCAAATCGCCGCGAGAGGAGATAAGTGCGTCAGCAAGCCATCGGTCACCTTTAACTTCGAAAGAGATGCTATATTTGAAAGGATGAAGCAGTACCCAGGGTGGTGTGATTAGTTCGGGCGCGGCGGAAAAAATGCTTACGCTGTCTGCATGTCTTGCGTTTGTTTTTTGTATCTTTGTTTGTATAGCGTATATATTTGCGTTTGCAATAAAACATGCTCAGTTGTTGTCAGCCCTCGTGTGTGTGTTCTCCCTCGTCCTTCGTTTTTTCGCGCTGTTTTGCTTCAGTGCTGTTCGGTTCCGGCCGGGCGACGAGGTTCTACTTTGGACTCCCACGCGTAGGCCAGGATTATGTGATAAATGTTTGCGCTGCTTCATGGCTCCCTACACAGTGCTTGAAGAAACCTCCCCAGTGAACTATCGTGTCGCCCCTAATTCCGCCCCACTGGAGCGCCGCTACCGTGGCACGGAAGTCGTGCACATCTCACGCCTCAAGCCGTCCGTGCGCCGCGCTTCCCCAACACTTTCGGCCAGGTGGCCCCCTCGTCCACAGGGGGAAATTGATGTGAGCAGTTAGTCGTGCGCCACCCCTTTGGGACACTGACCGCTACCAGAGTTACCCAGTGGCCACTATCCCATACCTCATCTTCCTCTGATAGTCATCCTCATCATCATCTTCCATCTCGGGGCTCGCGTCCTCCTCTTCGCCGTCAGCTGAGTGTGTGTTCCAGGAGGGCTGCTACGCCTAATAAACGTCCTGTACCAGCGGTCCTTCAAGGCCCTTACAATATCTACAGCGTTTTTAGGTTGACATGTGTAACTAAAAATGCGGACACCTGCATGCTGGAGCAGTGGTATTACTTGTGTGTCTTGTGCGAATATATATTTACTATAATTCGAAAGAAAAAAAGTAAAGATTTTAATGACTTACCCATAGTAATCAAAAATATGCATAGCAACGTTGTTAACTGATCGCAGCTTCATAAATCTTATACATGATGATTCTTCTATTAGTCTGGTTATTTCATAAAATATATTTAAAAAGCTGTCCTGCCCTAGAGAAACAGAAAACCAAATGACATTGAAAATACTAGCTGTATTTATTTAGCTTTTCTGCAGCGTAAAATATAAACCATACACTGAACGGAACATATAGTGCAATATTTTTATTAGGACCTCATTCAAACGACAAAAATGTATATCGTTTAAGTTAAAGCTTTCTATGGAATCTTGGATTCAAAGAATATTCTTCTAGGTTAGGTTGGGTTAGGTTATGAGGCTGTCGTTCACAACAAGATGAATCTTGACAGACAGAGGGTTGAGTAACATGTGCGTGTATCACATAAGTGCTTCCAAATGTCACAATGCTGCTATCGCACCGCCATTTTAATCCTACTTGATTTTACTCTTCCGCTTTCGCCGATAAAAATCCCGTTAACTTCTTGAGCTTTTGTCACGTAAACGTACATCGCCGAACAAATAATGAGGATGAGATGTGAATTGCTTATTCCTAGACAACACATTTGTCGGCGTACCGAGTTTGAGCAAGTTGAAGGGAATAACAAATAAGGAAACTGCTGAAGGGTTGTGAAGTTAGAAACAGCCATTGTGTCACTTTGTGTCACCGACTCTATTTAATACGTCTTCAGCAGCGGACGCTGTTCAAGACGTATAGGTCACTACGGATAATGTCGGCCAAGTTCGAGGACGCTCAAAACAGGCTTAGGCGGTTGAACAATCTCTTCTTTGGCTAAGAGGACGATGAAAAAGAAGATTGGGCTGCGTTCGAAAAGAAATGTCATTGATTTCTGTTCTGAGCACCTTGCTGTCTAATTCGACGGCGAAAGGTTTGAGCGCGTGCAACGTCTCTATAGGTTCGCGGCCAACAAAACAATGCCTATAATAGCAAAAGTTGCTACTTTTTCTCGGCTGCACCTCAGCTGTATCAATTAGGCTTCATTCTGTAAGACAGGGTCAAAAGTAAAACCTTTACGGCTGGAAGCGAAGTTAGTGAACACCACACGAGCTGTTTTACACGCGTAAATTTGCACAGTGCTATACATTTTTCAGGCCACGTGAAAGTTTCTCACTTATTATATGAACGGAGTTGGCGTTAGCAAGTTGTGTTGTACCATCGGCATAACAAAAGGGTCCGCAATAGTTAACATTTATAGTTAAGTCATTAACGCAAATCAGAAATGAAATAGTCACAAGAAAAGAACCATGCAGTATGTGTTTGTTAACTTGTATAAATTCAGAGGTTGTGTTACATAAAGGTACGGCTTGCGATCGATTCAGCAAGTAACTTCGTATCAGTGCCAGGCCTGCGAGGCCTATTGATTCTATTTCAGCCAGTACTATTTCTACTCTCCCCCAGATTTCTAGGGGAGAGTAGAATTTTTTTCAGGGGAATGGATTGTGTTGATCGACACGGCTTGGCAGTCACTGTTCACAAATGTGTTCATTACATTTCACTGTTGTTTAGCACCGCAGCCCGCTGAGTTCTTCTTA
Source organism: Haemaphysalis longicornis (assembly GCA_013339765.2). Lineage (NCBI taxonomy): Eukaryota > Metazoa > Arthropoda > Arachnida > Ixodida > Ixodidae > Haemaphysalis > Haemaphysalis longicornis. The sequence continues at coordinate 237,758,745 of CM023450.1, read as the reverse complement.
GATTCGTAATACCGGCACCTGGTTACTTTAGTAGCGTCTTAAGGGTCTGACTATGCTTGAATGTTTTACAGGAATGTTAAAATGAGGCTGTTTTTTTACATGTTTCTTCTTAGACGCATCCATGACAGTAAGCTATTTGTAAGCAATGAATTGTGTAGAGCTGTGAATTTTTATTTCCATTTAACTTGCGTGTTATTGATAGATGGTTATTGATTCTCCTGTATAATGAAAACGAATTTACTATATGCGTATTTACGTCGGTATTAGCGCAGGACGTGCGGAGTCAGCATTGCCGACCAGTTGGGTAAACTTGTCTTGGTATTGCAGCAGTGCTGCCATCATGCGACCAAATTAGCGTGTGTCTCATGGCGGCTTCCCTGTTATTATCCCTCCTTTACGTATGCGCCGCGGCGCCTGTACAAAAAGGAGTCGAAAGAAGACAAGGACAACGATCGACACGCGCTCTGCCTGTTTCGGCCAGCGCTACAGCATCGCTGCCTTGAGTGTTTTCTCCCGGTGTAGATACGCCACTAAACTCTCCTATTTCATTTTTTCCGTGACAGCATAATACCGGCATGTAAAATGAACGGGTCTTATTAGGAGCATCACACAGAAGCCGACGGTAGATTGGATAATTATGAATTTTGTCACTCTAGAAGATTCCAAAATCTGGGGATGAATTACCTAAGACATTATATGATCAATGACTGGGCTTGTGTTAGAGAGGAAATGAAGGATTCATAACAGTAGCCACGAGAAAATTAAGGGGAAGAAGTGACGGATACAAAATTGTAATGAAGAAGGCAATTAGTATATTAGATAGTGGGGGGGTTCTCATTCTCTGAAAGATTGATGTTTGTAAAACCCATTATTACAACATTTTTATTTGCAAGCCATGCTGTGGCTAGTAGTTCATTAGGTTAACTGCTGACTTCCGATACTGATGATGATGGTGACTGATTGGTGTAGCCTAAGATGGTTTTATTTCCCCGAGGCGATGTGAATTCGTCATCGATTTTGATCCACGAAAATACCCCATTCGTTATTGCAAGGTTTATATCCGTTCTCCGCTTGTATACTTAATCGGCATAGATACAAAATTGGAGCAACGCCCTGGCGATTGGCGTATCTGTTGCAGTACCCAGATGCATAATACAAAATTCCGAACAAGTTTCTATCACCGTTTGATCGCCAGGCCTCCGAAATACAGATGAATTAAAAACTATGGTTTATCCTTGGTATGAGTAGAAGCCTTTATCCTGTTGATGTTTTCTGACGCTGCGCGCAATCAAAAGCATGGCAGAGGAAGATGAATCTTTGAAGAATTGGTCTTATTGATCAGTCGATAGATAATAATCACCATCATCTTCTCCATCGTCATCGTGACCATCCTCAATTACCCTGTGCACGCCCACTGCAGGGTATCCTGCGCTAACTGCGACGAATTCATCCCCCAAGCTTCTTGATCTAATCTGCCCATCTAACTTCTTGCCGCCCCTGCCACGCTTGCCTTCTCTAGGCGTCCACTCTCTTACCCTTATTGACCAATGGTTATCTTGGCTACGCATTATATGCTCTGCCCGGGTCCATTTCTTCTTCTTAATTTCTACTAATATGTCCTTAACAAGCGCTTGTTACCTGACCCACTCCGCTCTCTTTTTGTCTCCTAATGTTACACCTATCATCTTCCGTTCCATTGGTTGCTGAGTCGTTCTCAATTTAAGTCGAACCCTCTTAGTGAGCATACAAGTTTCTGCTTTATAGGTGAGTACCGGTTACATGCACCTGTCATACACTTTCTTTTCAGGAACACGGGTAGGCTGTCATTCATCATCTGAGAATGCCTACCAAATGCACTCCACCCATTTTTATCCTTATAATTATCTCTGCCTCATGGTTGGGATTCTAGGCCACTATTTAGAAAAGTAAATATAATCGTTGACGAATTCCACTACCCGCTCACCTATATCATACCACAGTGCTCTCCCGAGTCTCTTGGGCATTGCTTTAGTTTCTGAGATCATTACTTTAGTTTTCTGCGTATTGACATCCAGGCGCACAATGATACTTTGCTTGTCCAGTGTGGTAATCGTGCTTTGCAATTTGTCCCCGAGTTCCCCGCACGGGGCACCTTGAGCAATCTTGGTGACGGTGTTGGCGACACCGCGGACCCCGAGTCCCCATACATAAGCTGGATCCAGCCATGGCGATGTGTTTTAAGGTGAAGGGTATAAACCTCAAACGGTGGCTGTCGGAGCCCAGGTCAAGCTCCGGCGGATGGGCTCCCTGTCTGTTTACCAGGCAGAGAGCTCCGGGACCTCTCTCGGTATCAGGGTAACCCGAGCGAAGGAAGTACCCCCGTCCCCTGCTTTTCCTATGCCATATGGTAAATTGAAAATCCCCTCCAAACATGATCGGAACCTGAAAAGAGTCCACACCGAAGAATCTTTTCCACCTGTTCCTGCCATCAGCTCCCCGAAACCCGACAACTACCCACGTTTTAGATGCGACTGCATCTCATTCACTCGCCTTGTCCCTCCATACGACGTTCTTGTTGTCCGTCCACACCCCTCCCTCATTCTCCTCGCCGCGTGAGCTGCGCTCTTCGCCGCTCCCCCCATCTCCTCTCCGATAGCGAACACTCTCTCGCGAGGGGCATTGGATTGGATTCGATTGGATTGGCATGGCTTGGCTTGGCTTGGCTTGGCTTGGATTGGATTGGATTGGATTTGAATTGGATTGGAATAAAGTGGATTGTGTTGGATTGTGTTGCGTCATAGCTGCGCCACGTTGCATCATAGCCGCGGCAGGGGTTTCACGGCACGTTTCACGCGATGGGAGAATCAACTTAATGGAAACAAAACGGAACCCCCTATGCGTCGCATCTATACAGGGGTTCCCGCGAGGGGAGGTAGGAGTAATTTTTTGATAGTTGAATCGGTTGACAAATCCAAGCCTCTTTCCTCACAATCCGTATTCCTTGTATTCAAGTTTCTTGAATCTATCCTTGGCAAGACATACAATGCTAAAAAACTAAGAACTGGTGAGGTCTTAGTTGAGGTTAACACACAGCAGCAAGCCACAACTCTCATGAGCCAAACCCGCATGGCAGACCTGGATATCAGCATCACTGCGAGCCGGCCTAGTTGGAACTGATTCATTTTGAAGGTAATAGCGCACAGAAACGGGGACAAAGAAAGGAACACACGGACAAGCGCCTTCTATCAACTGAGTGGTTTATTAGAAAAAACACAGACTTTTATACCATACAACACTGCGCAGATCAGTACAAGAACCCATCACCGGCACACATAGCAAAAAACGTGTACAGTCATCAATTCACACCAACGCTGAATTGCTGAGAATGGGATTGCTGAGTCATGGGATTGCTGCTTGACCCTGAGAATGGGTCAAGAATGGGATTGCTGAGTCATGCTTAAGATCTGCCTTGCTTAAGTCGTGCTGTCACGCAATGAATGACGCTTTCGGACAACAAATACGCCGGTTGCGGGACGCTGGTTATCCGCAAAATGCTTTGCTTGCATCGTGTGGCCGGTTGCTCCGAAAGTTAAAACAGGAAAAACAGCGCACGACCGAAGAAAGCAGGCCCAGAGAGGAACGGTCCAAGGTTTCTGTAATACCTTACGTGCATGGACTCTCCCATAGAATTAAGAAGGTGGCAGAAAATTACGATGTAAAAGTGGTGTTCTCTGCACAGAACAAAATAGGAAGTGTGTGTTGCATGGTCAAACAAAAGTATAAAAAAAGGAAAGAATGAATGCAAGAATGAGTGTACTGTAAGACATGGAAAGCAATTTGTTGATTGTATAAAATATGTCGTGTATCGGATACCAATGACGTGCGGTCATGTGTATGTCGGTCAGACTGGAAGGTGTATAAATATAAGACTGAGAAAACACTTATCTAGTTTAAAAGGACGCCCGTGCACACATTTGGCTTTACATTGCAACGCGTGTGAATGTACACCATGCTTCGACAACACTGTCATTTTGTTCAAGCATCACAATAAAACGTCAAGAGAGATCGTTGAGGCATTCCATATTTCCCACCAAAAAGAAGATTGTGTAAGCCATCCCTCAGTAACATTGTTAGATAAGGAACTGTCGCTATTATCAGCGTTGGTGTGAATTGATGAGTGTACACGTCTTTTGCTATGTGTGCCGGTGATGGGTTCTTGTACGGATCTGCGCAGTGTTGTAGGGTATAAAAGTCTGTGTTTTTTCTAATAAACCACTCAGTGGATAGAAGGCGCTTGTCCGTTCGTTCCTTTCTTTGTCCACGTTTCTGTGCGCTATTACCTTCAAAATGAACTGGATATCAGAGTCACACCCCACCGCAGCCTCAACAGTTCCCAGGGTGTGATATCTGAGCCAGACCTCCTAACCGAGACAGAGACCGATCTGCTCCAAGGCCTAAAAGATCAAGGCGTGACAGCAGTAAGGCGCATCGTCATAAGGAGAGAAAATAAAGAAATAGCCACAAAACACCCGATACTTATCTTTGACCATTCCACACTGCCCGACCATGTCAACGCAGATTTCATCTGTTGTTCTGTCCGGCTGTAAATCCCGAACCCGCGGCCCTGTTTCAAGTGCCAGAGGTTCGGGCATGGTACCAACTCCTGTCGGGGCAGAACAACATGTGCCAAATACGCCCAGCATTATCATCCCTCCGAGAACTGCACTGCAACCAACTTCATCTGCCCGAATCGCCAGGGTCCACACGCAGCATACTCTCGCGCTTGTGAAAAGTTTCATCGGGAGGAAAAAATCATTAATGTGAAGGTAACCGAAAACATCACCTTCCCAGAGGCACGAAAAAGGATCGCCTCTTTCCCCCTGGGGAGGTACGCCGACGCAGCTCGCCGGGGGGCGGAGCAGCGTCTTGTTTCGGCGGAGACGCACTACCGAGACTCGGACTTGGTCCCACCCCCTCTGGGTTGCCTCTTCCAGCCGAACCCGCCTCCGCACCACTCGCTGAGCCAGCAGCGGCTGTGGTGGCATCCACGTCCGTTGGGGATGCTGCTGCACCTACCGTTTCTCCCTCTCCACCGGCCCAAAGCACATGCGAGGGCCCAGAGGAGATGGAGACGGAGGAAACTGCAGCAATTCCCACATCCGCCGCACCGCCTGTGCCACCCGGGGCGCTCCTGACACCCTCGGTGGTCGCGGCTGAAACGAAGGGCACCAGAAAGTGTGCCAAGTTGGGGGGTCCGGTACGCCGGGTACCCTTTCCAAATCTGATGATGAGATGAATGTGGGACCTTTCCTGTCTCCTTTGCAGACGAAGGAGCGGGTCCCTCCATCTAAAACTCCAGAGAAGGCAAAAAAGCCCCTCCCAAGAGTGCAAGCCCCGAAAGACCTTACGTAAATAGTCACACTCCAGTAGCTCTAACATCATAATTGGAAGAGAAAACATAGTTCAGTGGAGCAGCAGAGGCCTTCTGAATAATCTTGACGATGTGCATGGGATTCTGCATGCCAATCAGCAAAGTTTAATGGGTGTCCAGGAAACACATCTGAATTCCAAGCACACAAATTTCTTGAATAGTTACCTGTATGCAGAAAGGACAGGGTTGGCTGTACACACTCTTCAGGCGGTGTGGCCATAATCGCCCGCAAATCCTTAGCATGCCACCCTGTCACCTTGAACACCGTCCTTGAGGCTGTAGCCGTCCGCACAATTATATTTAATAGGTTGATAACGGTATGCTCCATCTTCATCTCTCCTGATCTTGCACTTCTGAGGTCTGCGTTTGAGGCGCTATTCGACCAGCTACCTGAACCATACATCCTAACAGGCGACTTCAATGCACACAATTCTCTTAGGTGCTCTTCACGCACGGATGCCCGTAGTCACTGATAGAGAAGTTTTTAACATCCTCTGAAGCATGCCTTTTCAACAAGAAACAGCCTACATACCATAACATAGGACACAATAATACTCAAATCTTGACTTGGCTATTGGTTCGGCAATTCTCTTTCCATGTCTTGTGTGGGGTGTGGGCACTCACCCATATGGCAGTGACCACTTCCCCACTTCACTAACATATATAGGTAAAGGCCCAAACAGTTCATCTTCCCATAATAGGTTCAATTAAGCACGAGCTAACTGGAACACATTTACAGAGTTATCGAAACTACACCACACATTCATAGGACACCTACACGTTGAAGAATCTACCCAACTCTTCACATCGCACATCCTCGACGCCGCCGAAAAGTCCATTCCCCACGCCTCTGGTGCCCCGTGCAACCAGAGGAGGCCGTGGTGGAATGAGGACTGTAGGCGGGCGCGAGAGGCCCAGAACAAGGAGTGGGCTATCCTTCGTCGGTACCCCAGGTCGGGTAACCTTATTTCGTTCAAACGGGCCAAGGCGTTCTTAAAACGTGTGCGCCGTGAGGCAAAACGAGAGAGTTGGCACACCTTTGTGACATCCCTTAATTCATACACGGACACACAAAAAGTCTGGACACGTATACGCAAGCTCAAAGGACAACAGACACACAGCCTGCCCCTGGTTAGCACAACCAGGGGCACAACCTTGAAGACCAGGCTAACACACTTGCACGGCACTTCGAACACGTGTCCAGTTCAGCACACTACACAAACACTTCCATGAAACACAAAACATCTGCAGAAAAGAAGTCCCTGCGTGATACAAAGAAGTCGCAAACTTCCTACAATTCTCCATTTTCAATTAATGAGCTGAAGGCTGCTTTGACCACATGTAAACCTTCAGCTCCAGGTGCAGATAAGATTACATACACAATGATCGAACACTTACACTCAGACACCCTTGAAACACTCTTACACTTATACACCTATGCACATTCCACGCTCTTGGAGGGAGGCCATACTAGTGGCTTTTCTAAACGAAGGGAAGGACCCTTCCTCTCCTGCCAGTTATCGTTCCATTGCCCTGACAAGCTGCCTTTGTAAGCTCTTTGAGAAGATGATAAACAGGAGACTCGTTTATTTCTTAGAGTACAATGGCCTTCTCGAGAGCTGCCAGGCAGGCTTTAGGGTGGGGCGATCTACCAACGATCAACTGGTTGCATTAGAGGCGTATATAAAAGATGCTTTCCTCCATAAGCAGTACTGTATGACAGTATTCTTTGACAGTATACTGCGTGGAGGTATGGTATCCTCATCAATTTGAAGTCCTTTGGCATATCGGGTAACATGATGAACACGCTTGCCAATTACATGTCCGAAAGAACGTTTCGCGTGCGAGTTGGAACTGCACTCTCTAGGGTTCAGTGCAGGAAAATGGAGTGCCACAAGGTGGAGTTTTAAGTTGCACCCTCTTTATTGTGAAAATGAATTCTCTTAGGAAGGCATTGCCACCGTCGATTTCCTGCTGAATTTATGTAGCCGACGTACAATTATCCTTTAGGTCTTGTAACCTGTCTGTCTGCGAGCGTCAAGTCCAGCTTGGTGTTAACAGGCTAGCTGGCTGGGCAGATAGCAACGGTGTTAAATTTAATCCAGGGAAGTGCACTTTTGTTTTGTTTTCCTAGAGGCGTGGCATCCGGCCGTATCCTGACATTCAACTCTATGGTATCTCGATTCCTGTCAAAAAGGAACACAAGTTTTTAGGTATAATCTTTGACGAAAAGCTCACATTCATCCACACATTAAACAACTAAAACATAAATGCTTAAAAACAATGAATATCCTGAAGGTTCTCTCGCCCATCTCTTTTGGTGCTGACAAACAACTTCTTTTATGTGTTTTAACCAGCTTGATAGGTTCACGATTGGACTATGGTCGCGTTGTCTATGGGTCAGCCACTAAAACATCCCTCAGAATGCTAGACCCTGTGCTTCATCTAGGGCTCTCGCTTGGCGTGTGGTGCCTTCGGACTAGTCCAGTTGAAATCCTGTATGTAGAGTTCAACAAATTGAACCCTACCATGTCAGCGAGCATACACAGATATCCTTTATGCTTTTAAAATTTCATCCATGCCCCGCCATCCTTTTAAATCAGTTTTTCATGATACATGGATGACTGAACTTCTTTTAAATCGGCCATCGTTCTCTGCGCCCTTCTCTTACATAGTAAGAGAGGAAGCGTCAGATCTTGCTATCTCCTTTCTAGATACAATTCAAAGTTCTCGAACGGATTTTATAGCACCATGGCATCTCCGCCCGGTATCATGCGACACATCGTTCATACATGTATATAAAAACCAAGCTCCCACATGTGCAATTCTGCAGCACTTCTTGTATTTGCAGCAGAAGTATCAGTGTTCTGAATTTTGTACGGATGCCTCTAAAACCTACACCTCGGTGTCCTGCGCAGCGCATGGGCCCGGCCTTAGTGTCACGAGAACTCTTAACAGTAATACAAGTATCTTTACGGCAGATGCCTATGGTGTACTTCTTGTTGTTAATCATATACTTCAAAGCCACATCCCGCAATCCAATATTTATGCAGATTTCCTGAGTGTTGTGCGGGCATTGTCGTCAACAAAGTCTTCAAAAAATTACGTTGTAAATCTTATCATCAAAGGTATTATGTCTGTGTATGTCCACAAATTTTAACTGGTCCTTTGCTGGGTCCCTGGCCACTGCGGTATAGCCAGGAATGAAGCAGCGGATCGAATGGCTGCTGCTGCTACACTCTTGAATACAGTAGACATAACCACTTTACCCTACACCGGCGTGAAACCACACATCAGACAATAACTTCGCAAAACATGGCAAACACACTGGAGCGAACAGACAACAAGTTACACGTAATAAAATCACACTTAGGACCATACACCACCGATACACGTAATAGATACACTGAAGTCGCCTTGGCTAGATTACGGATAGGGCACACACATGCAACGCACTCGCACCTGCTCACTGGATCTCCAAGACCTCTGTGCAGCAGGTGCGGAGAGGCCCTATCCGTGATCCACACCCTCACACAATGTAAAGCACTCGACATTACATGACGCAAACACTTCCCACAACTACACACATGACATATTTCATTTCATTTATTTTCACCTTAAAGGCCCGAAGGCATTACATAAGGGCGTACAAGGTATGAATTTCTGCTCAACCAGGAACACAAACAGCAGGGAAAAAAAGAAAAAAGGAAAAACAAAGTGGCACAAAAAGTGTTGCAATAGCCATAAACGCAAAATACATGGCTCCAAAAAGTAATCTACAAGGGCATATGTTAGCTCTATTTACTCAGATTGTGATATGTGACTGTTGAGTTTATTTCGGAAGGTGTGGCGGTTGCCGCACGTGACAATGTTATCAGGCAGGTTGTTCCATAGGGTAATTCCATTGGGGAAAAAGGAGTTGTTCATGGCTGAGGTGCGGCCGCTGATTGGTGCTATAGGGTGGCTGTGGTTAATGCGGGATGAAGTTCTGTGTGATGGTTGTAAGAGGCGTGCCGTGATTGTGGGCGATAGAAGAAAGCGTGGATCAGGCTGAGCCGACAAACAATGCGACGTGATTCAAGAGATGGCAGCTTCAATGATTCTTTTATTGCGGTCACGCTGATATCGTTAGAATACTGGGAGCAAATAAACGGGCGGCGCGGTTTTGGATTCTTTCTAGACTGTTAGTGAGATATAATTTCCAGGGGTGCCAAATTGAACAGGCATAATCGAGCTTGGGTCTCACAAAAGTTCGGCAAGCTAATATTTTAATATCTGGTGAGGCTAATTTCAGGTTACGGCGCAAGTATCCTAGTGTGCGGGAGAATTCGGAACAGATATTTTGTATATGAGTTTTTTATGAAAGTGACCGATGACATATGCAATCCGAGGTATTTGTATGAAGATGTAAGAGCTAATCGGAACTGAATCAATGCAGTAGGCGTAATGAGGTGAGGTGCGTTTGCGGGTGAACGACATTGCTTTACATTAGTTAGGTTAACGGCATGAGTGATTTGTTACACCAGGTTGCAATCATTTGGAGATCTTTTTGAAGAGCAGCGCTCTCGTCTGGATTACGGATGGAGGAGTATAGAACGCAGTCATCTGCAAAGAGTCTTAACCTTGATGATATGTTAGTAGGCAAGTCATTAAGGTAAATTAGAAACAGCAGAGGGAAATACAGGCACCCTGGGGAACGGCCCGACGTGACATAGAGAGAGGAGAGTCGTAGTTATTTGCCTAGTGTATTGCTTGCGGTTTTTTAAGAAGTTTTGATCCAAGAAATAATGTTGAGAGGGATTCCGAGGTTATACAACTTAAGGATTAATTGGTTATGGGGGACACGGTCGAATGCTTTTGAAAAATCTAAAAATACGGCATCTGTTTGAATGTTATCGTCCATGAAGTTTTGTATATCGTGCGTGAATTCAGACAGTTGCGTTTCGCACGACAGAAGTTTCCGGAAGCCGTGTTGGTGATGATAGAAAAAATTGATGGATTCCAGATGGGTCATTAAACTTGACGCAATGATGTTTTCGAGCAGTTTGGATGCGATGCTGGTTAAGGAAATAGGGCGGTAGTTGGCTGGCGAAGCGCGATTGCCTGATTTGAAAATTGGTATTATCTGAGCCTTCTTCCAGTCGTCAGGGACGTCTCCTGTTTGTAGTGATTGGGTAAAGATCAAGTGCAATATTAGGCTTGACACTGATGCGGTGTTCTTTAGCAATTTGCTATTTATTTTGTCGCAGCCGGCTGAAGATGAAAGTTTGAGGTCATTGATCAGTTTATATATACCGTCTGGGCTGATATCAATTTCTGGCATTGTTACAGAGGAATGATTGGGCAATGATTCGGTGTCGTTGTTGTTAGCAGCGGAAAATACGGACGAAAAGTGGTTATTTAAAGCAGAAGCACAGTGGGAGGGATCGATTGGGTCTCCATGATTGTTAACAAGATCTATTTGACTAGATCGATGTGTAGGGGAGAGCATGCGCCAGAATTTGTTAGGATTAGTTTGAAGAACTGATAGCAGGTCATTGGAAAAGAATTTGGTTTAGCTGCTTTAAGTTCGTTTAGATAATGTTTAGCGCATGAGCGGTAGCGTTCCCATGCGGCGGGGCATTGGCTTTGGTGAGCCTTTCTGTAGAGGCGTTTTTTTGGATTACAGAGTAATTTTAGTTGTTTGATAAACCATTGGCAGTTAGTATCAGATTTGATAAGAATAGTAGGGATGTATCTGTTTTTAAGGTTCAGCAGCGTTGTTTTAAAGAGTTCCCAGTTAGCGTTGACACTGCGAGGTAGGTACGTGCTCCTCAAGTTATCTAAGAAATTGGTTAGGTCGCCATTAAGGGCATCAAAATTTCCTCTCTTGTAGTCCGTGATTATCTTCTGTGTAGGTGATTTCTTTTTCAGTGGAGTGGCTATGCAAATATAGATTAGGTTATGGTCACTAATACCTGGAAGGATATTAACGGTTTTTATGTCCACTGGGCACGAGGTTAGTAGAAGGTCACGGGTATTGTTGCCCCTGGTAGGGCACAATATGGTCTGGTGAAGATCAAAGTCGAGTACAGTGTTCAAAAATTTTTATTCGTTAGACGAGGGCCCATTCGATACGGAAAGCAACGGCCAACTGATTAACGGATAATTGAAGTCTCCGAAGAGGAATATGGGCGCCTTGGGATATTTATTAGTTACTGCAGTGAGGGATAGATGGAGTAGGTCGCAGAAGTCTGGCTGGCTATTGGGCGGTCTATAGCAGACGCCAAAAACGAATGTAATGGCTCCGGTAGATATGCATGCCCAGATTATTGCTATTTTGTTGTCAATCAGAACGAGTGAGGATGATAAGGTATTTCTAATGGCTATAAGCACACCACCGCCTCTCTTGCTTTGGCGGTACGGCGGAAAATTGTGAAATTCGAGATATCAGGGAACACCTCCGTATCTCTAATACCTTTATGCAACCATGTTTCGGTTAGTACGACTATGTCAGCACTGACATCAGTTATGGAAACTGTGAAGTTCGTCGCGCTTCGGTAGTTAGGCTTCGTGCGTTAGTAAATGCGATGTTCATATCTACAAATGCTATGGGGACATGGACGCGTGTTACACGAGGTGGAATGCTTAGAAACCTGTCACGTGCCTGCCATCTGATGGGATATCTGATTAGTTAGTTTCCAACGTATTGGTGCGCGAGTTCCTGAATTCCTTGACGCTGTCAGTTTTCGGGTCGTAGAAATAAGAATTGTTACCGACGATTAGCTTGTCTACCCTCAGCTTGAATGCGCACTTTTGTGGTCGAATGAACTTTAGCAACTTCGCACGCGCAATGCGGGTGGCTGCAGCAAAGTCCTCTCTCAAGGGCGAAGGTTGTTTCCTTTTAGATTAGGTCCACAGCTTAAGATCTTTTCTTTAGTTTTGAAGTGAGCTAATTATATTACAATTGGGCGTTTTTGTCAGCTGAAAATTTTCCAATTCTATGAGCGCGCTCAATTGAATTTGGTTTCAAGCGTAATTCCGAGATGGTCGGTGCAGAATTTCATGACGTTTTGCTCTGACTAATCCCATGTTTCCTTCGCTGAGTCTTCAATTCCCAGGAATATGAAGATTGTTACGGCGTAGTCGATTATTGGCGTCGGTATTAGCAGCTTTTAAAGTTTCAATTTCACACGCACCTGATAATAACTGCGTCATGTGGTGCGGTGTTCAGGGATGGTTCGGTTTGGGCTGATTCTAGAAGGTGAGATTCGGTTTGTTAGTGTTGAAAGAAACTGTTTCATGGTTATGTTTGCACTGCCTTGAGCTGGTGAATGTCTGCACGGAATGGCTAGGATGGTTTCATCGAGCTGCTTGATAGCGGCAGACACGGATTCTATCTGAGCTTGGTTGGGCCGGGTTGAGCTCCACATCGCCGGACAGCATAACATTAACTCTGATAACAATTGCAAGGTCGAAAGCATCACAACACAGGCAAAGCAAGTTTCGCAACTTGAAGTCGCAGGGGCACGACCCGCTATAAGAAATAGTTGTTGGTACTGTATTGTTTAGAACGGCTAAGGATAACCAACCTGGAATATGCAACCACACCCGTCATACTTCTTAGGAGACGAATGCCATGTTTTCTGTTCAGCGCACCTTTAGGTTCATCCAGAAGTTTCATTTCGTACAACTCATCTCTCAACCACCCATAGTTTTACACCCTAGTCCTATACACTAGCCACTTTATTTATCTTTTAACTACTCATGTTCTTCACCCTGGCCCTTTACATCAGCCATGCTCGTAGACATTATTGATTTTATTCGGTTTCCCTCTTCATCAAATAACGTTGTGTTTGGCGCTCTTTGCCCATGTCGGCCTTGCGCCATTAAACCTAAACCATCATCATCATGTCCCCGAGATATATAGCAACGAAACGTCATCAGCGAATCTGAGGTTACTCAAGTGTTTTACATTAACCGTTAGGCCCACTTATATCCAACCCAAAGTTCTGAATAGCTGTGGTAAACGTGCTGTGACTAAAAATCGAAAGATTGTGTCTCCTCTGACGAGGTTCATCATAGGTATTTACTGCTTTCCTTATGGAGGATGATAGTAACTATTGACCCATTGTAGATATCTTGTAGTATTCTAGCGTAATGTTCGTGTACACCCTTAGCCTGCAATGCCTGAATGACTGCTGAGGTTTTAAGGCAGTCCAATAATTTTTAGTAATTTATAAAGGCTATAGATGGTGGTTGAATGAAACGTACGAAACCCTTCTTGATCTATAGGTTGGCTGAAATATAAAGTGGCATATATTCTGTTAGTGGTTATATAGGTAAGTGGACCTTGTAGATGATGGGACAGTAAGCTGACCGGCCTGTAGCTCATCGGCCTGCAAGGCGATAGGCGTGCACTCATTTTGGGCGTAAAACCCAAGCGACATCACCGAGCATGCTTATAAATTCAAAACACGGCTAGGTCTCGGTTACTATTAATGCAGAACTCTTTGAAATCCTCGGATTGTCTGGCCATGATATGACAGTTGCTGGTCCAAAGGAATCACAATCCTTTCTCCTTTTCGAGAGCGGGGGCTTTGGCGACCGGTCTTTTGTTGCCAGGCGTGCATTGTTAATTTGAACCATCTGGTTAGCTCTGTGCTCCAGCGAATTTGCGATTGTTTGTACTGAGCTTAGCCTTGCGGGCCTTTACAATTAAATCTCGTTTCTTTGCCCGAGAGCAGAAACGAACGATATTGTTTTGGTTTTGCGGGGACTTTGTGTAGGAACGCGGTGAGCTACGTCTGTATCACTGCCAGCAACTGAGCAGCCAATGTAAATCTTCCTATCTTGATGATCTCAACGCACAGTTCACCATGAGTAGAAGGAATGTTTTTTTGGCTCAACATTATTCACTCTAGAATACTGCTCAAGCTCGGATACACGTTTTCTCAACCCCTCGTTTCTTGCTTCCTGCGCCTTTTGTGGCCCCATCAAGGCAGGCGTTTCAGGCCTTTGTTTCCCTACGGTTACATGTAGTGTTTCTACGCTGGAGACCAGCTCAGCCAGTTTAGCGTGTGCAAATCCTCTTGCCAATTCCAAGACCGGCGTCTTTGAGCCCATGTTCTAACAAGGTCATATGGATCCGGGGTGGAGGTAACTTCTAGCTGTTCATTGCGTTTAGTGAGTACCGCATTATTAAACTTCTTGTAGGGTACTCATATGTACAGGGTAAGTATAGGGTAACTATATGTCGCAGCAAGAAAAAATAGCAAGCAAAAAAAGCCGTAGGAGTAATCTTGCTGTATTTGGCATTCCAGAAGAACCCAAAACATCTGAAGCCATCTAGCGAAATAAATTCATTAAGGATGTCTTCGAGCAAAAATTGAAAGTGAAGTGCGTATCAATCGCTAGAAGTCATAGAATAGGAAAACCTTTCGAAACTTTGCCTATAATTTTTTACTTTTAATATTAGACTGAAAAGGAGGCAGTCTTCAGCAATTGTAAAAAATTCAAAAGAACTAGCATAAGCGCTCAAAATGATTACTACGCTGAAACTTTGCGAAAAAGAAAATTGCTCTGGGACACTGCCAAGCAAGGTAAGGACACGGGCAAAAAAGTATCGCTAGTACCAGATAAGATTCGCATTGATAAACAACTTTATTATTGGGACGACACCTCTAACTCCCGCAAGGCTATGCCGAGGAAGAACAACCTTACGTCTACAAGCTAGCGACTAAAGGAGGATGAGCGTCATCTGCTTGTAATTAACGCTGGGAGCGTCGTCAATAAAATAGATTAGGTGGAAACGCTTCTTTTGCCACACGACCTTCCATACGTCTTATAACTAAAACTTGGGTTTATGATCAAATTACTAATGAAGTTGTGCCGCCTGGCTACAGGCTGTGTGCATACGTGTTAGGGCTTCCCGCAGTGGTGGCCTTGCGGCGATAAAAAAAGATATTATTGAAGTGATTGTTGGTGACCTAGTCTGATCATGAAAGTATGCTTCTAACGGTGTCGGTGCAAGGAGACACGTTTCTTGTCTGTGCTGTATACCGACCCCCATGCTGATGATTTGTTTTTGAGTAGGCTATACGACCACCCGGTAAAATTGCGGGACGAAAACCCCATTATAACATGGCATTTTAACTTACCATCGATTGATTAGTATAACATGTGGTATTCTGTAGCGGCTGATGCTGTAGTGGATATAATGCTTACGTTTATACTTGATCACATTGTCAGAGATTACTCTCGCAGGAATGCAATTTTGGATATCCTGTTTCTTTCGAAAAATATCAACTCGGGAACACTACACATTGAACCTGGAATTTCTGACCATACCCTAATATACTTCTGCTGGACTGGATATACCAAGATGCAAAAGAAAAAATTCCTGCAACTACAGTAAAAGACAATAATAGAGCCGAGGACACAGCTGTAATTAATTATGTAGAGGAGAATCTTGTTGTTAGCCCCAATAACGGTGAAAGTTTGTGGCAGCAGTTTTATTCTGCAGTTAAGGTCTGCATTAAACATTTTATTCCATCAAAAAGATTCCAGAAGCACTCGTAAAAACCCCTGGATTAGTCGGGATATAATACAGACCCAAACAAAGATTACGCGCATGAGAAAAAAGAACCAAACGTTCCCTCCACAAATTATTGAGGTAAAGCATGATCTGCAAAGTAAAGTTTAAAAAGCAAGAAACAATTTTTTTAGCAACACTACTGCCGACTTCATTAAAAAGGACATGAGAAAGTTCCAAGCCTACTTCAGTGAAAGTAAGAAGGAGATTAAGAAATACAGAGTTGATGATAAATTTCTGGATGACCCCACTTCTATTTCAGAGACGTTTAGTCAGTACTTTCAATCTGTTTTTTCCATACATGACGAATATAACCTGCCGAATGTGTCTTCTGTATCCGAAAACGAGTTGGACATTACTAGTGAGGGGGTGTGGCTATTTTGTTGAAGCTAGATACTAAAACGTCCACTGGCCCTGATGAACTGCTTATTGCATTTTTGAGACGTTACGCACTACGCACAACAAGTCTCAATTTTTTTACCTCAATGTGTAACTTTTCAAACCCTTCTGGTGACGTACCACCTGACTGGCGTATAGCCCGTGTGGCACCCGTCCATAAAACCGGTGACCGGCTACTTTCTAAAAATTACCGTCCTGTCTCTATAACTAGTTCCTGCTGCAAGCTTTTAGAACACGCAGTCATGACTTTTATTCAGGAACTCATTATCAAAAACAATATTTTGTCTCCGCATCAGCACGGCTTTTAACGGGGCCTATCTACAACGACGCAGCTTATTTCGACGGTACACGATATGTCGAGTGTACTAGATCAGTTCGGAAAATTGACATTCTGTTTTTTGACTTATCGAAAGCCTTCGATAGAGTGCCTCATGGAAAACTATTGTATAAGTTGGAGTGTATAGGGTTACCTTTGTACATATTTCGTTGAATTGCATCGTATTTACCCGACAGAAATCAGTTTGAAGAAATTGATCATTGTTCGTCTAGTGCACTGTCTGTTACGTCGGTCGTTCCACAGGGGAAGGGTTTTGGTCCACTGCTGTTTCTTTATGCAAATCATTTGGTGGATTCAGTCCCTCATGATGTAGTCACAAGTATGTTTGCCGGTGATTGTGCTCTTTTTAAAGAAATATCATCCAGAGATGATCATTTCTTGTCGCAAAAAACTCTATTGGAAATTGAAGATTGGTGTATGCGTTTGGGTACGGCACTGAATTCGAAGAAAAGTATTTTTGCGTGTCACAAGAACAAAATGCCCTAGTTCTTTTTCTTATCTGCTACATCAACGGACTGTGTTAGAAGTTTCCCAATGCAAGTGCTTAGGTGTGATTCTAACAAGGAAGCTTACTTGGTCAGAGCATATATGGGATATTTCTTGATCAGCCCTGCGCAATCTATGGTTTCTTAAAAGGAAACTTAAAAATGCTCCAGTTTGTACTAAAATGTTAGTTTACATTACATGCGTTCAGTCAAAACTGGAGTATGCTGCTGAAGTTAGGAAGCCCCATTATAAGAAGGATGTGATGCAGCTTGAAAGAGTTCAAAGAAACAAAAGAAAGAAAAAATATTCGGTCCTTCCCTGCGCGCCTTCGCTAATGAAGCGAAACGGCCGCTTCCGTTCGTGCCCGTTTTTGCCTGAAATGACTGCGTTTTTGGCCAGAAACCTCAGTCTGTCTATAGGAACCGCCTTCGAAGCCTCTTGTGCTAACGTATATACGTACAGTGCTCACGGATTGAAACGCGACACTGCGACTGCGTGGCCTGCGGTACATGCAGCGCCGCTCGTGGACGCCCGTGGAAGCTAGGTGTTGCATTGTGGTATACCACGAGGATAAGAGCGTTTTAGCCGTAGGCTTGCTGCTTCCGGTTGCCAAGAAGCGGGGCTGTGGTTCCCTGCAGCAACAGGGGTGCACTGCAAGCCTGGAGCGCTGCAGCACGTTTGTGCGCCGGTAGTAGCGGCCCGGGGGTGCGCGCTGCCAATTTCACGACATCGTCTGCTCGCGCGCTCTTCTTACGCGTGCCCTTCCGATGCGACACAGATAATGTGGATGTAAGCATCGCCTCCTGTATTTTTACAATGCCAAACGCATGAGCCGGGACCGGCCAACCAAACCCTCTCCTCTCTGGTCACTCTCCCCCAATCGGTAGCCTTCCCAGCGCTTCAATCATGCGACCACTTCAGCTTGGGGTGACGCGTGGTGGAGAGCGGCAACGTTGGCAAAACATGCTCCGCCGTGGCTCTGAGATTTCTAGCACTGGCGCGAGCGCCATTTCTTTGACAATCTCAAACATCGGTTGCCTTGGCAACAAGGCACAAGCCGCTCTCGAAGTCAGTTGCGGTTGCGTGATCCCGGTTGAGCTCGGGGCCTCACCTCACGTCATGTGTGCACTGCAAGCGTACCACTCACTCCCATTGGGAAGTGCGCGATGTGTTCGGCAATGTAAAAATACAGGAGGCGATGATGTAACAAATGGTCACGCTTATCAGAATAAAACGAGCGTCTGCACGAAGGAACAGCCAACATTATTCCTTGATATAAAGACAAAAATAAGAGCGCCGACGAAGTATAATGCACCGCACCGTCTTTCCATTTTTTATTTTACATTCTGGAATAAAGTTTGCTGTTCCTTCGTACAGAAGTTTCTTTTATTCAGATGAGCGTGACTGTGCATTACATGAACATTACTCTGCCGCATTAGAAGGGCACGCTTAACAAGAGCGCGTGCACCCCAATGTCGCAAAATCCGCTGCGTGCACAGCCGGCTACTACCATCGGCACACAAACATGTTCCAGCGCTCCAGGCTCGCAGCACCCCGCTGTCGCTTCGGGGAACCACAGTCGCGCTCATTGGCAACTGGAAGCAGTAAGCCTACGGTCAACACGCTCTCATCCTGGTGGTATACAACAGTGTAACCACGGCCGGACTTGAATGCAACACCTAGCTTCCACGGGCGTCCACGGGTGGCGCTGCATGTACCGGCGGCCATGCGCTCGCAGTGTCGCGTTTCAATCCGTGAGCACTGTACCTTCCCAAGTCGCGATGGCCCTACCGTGTATTTGTGCAAGGCGAAGCCTACCAAGGACATATGTCTCCCTTCAGAAATAAATAAAATATAGTGTACCTATAATATATTGTTCCTTATCAGTTAAATCATAGCGTTAATGTTCCAACAGCTGCCAAATAATATTTATACAAATAAGTTAATCAAATTGCTTAGCATGTAACAATCACCATTCACTAGTGTAGAGTATTCAGACTTAATATGAATTGTATGTAGCAGTCATTAAGATAGTCGAAATAAATTAAACTATTTTTTTTTATTTCCTACAATAACATCTGCGCGTATCTGTTCCGCCTGGACCATCTGAAGACGTTATTCAGCTGTATACATCCGTCAGAAGAAAGGAGTCATAAACCATCCGCCTCGCAGTCGATACGCCTTCCTGTTTATGCCAATGTCAAACCGGTGACCCCAGAGATGCCATGCCAGACCTTGTCGAATTTCCACGCTTCCATTCTAGGGTGCTCAAAGCAACAAGAATGATGACGAAGTTGCCCTACCAGATCTGGGTACCAGCAATGCTGTAGCTGATGATTAAAGTTTCGGTTAATGGTCGTTCTGGTTGAAGTCCTCAGCATTCTTGCTTTCATCAAAAATAATGGGGGCTCGATAATGCCATCAGCCCTCACCTATCTTGTAGGGAATATATTCTGTGTGGCAATTCCGGCAACGAAACAGAGAAATTTGACATTGACTGTCGGGCCCTCTCATTCTTCATGAGGTTATGTTCGAGACAAGAGAAGTTATTTGTGCAAGCTAAACCAACTAAAATCCTTTACACATACAACTATATTACTTTTCATACGTACATTACATATAGCACATTATTGTTTTGCTGCGAGCACAATCAAAAAGAAACACAGAAAAGGAAACGGGCCCATATCTACGAGCAAATCTCATCCCATTTGATTGCACCACCACTATTGCCACCAGTCCTTCGGGGAAGTTTGTAATGCTAACAGCGAGTCTAAAATGACTTAGTATGCGAGTTGAAAGAAAGGCAGGAACAGACGAAAGGTAGGGAGGTTACTCTAAGGAAAGAATGAGAACTGTCCGGTTGGCTCCGCTTCACCTAGAAATGGGAATAAGGCGCTTGAACGCGAAAAAAAGGTTTGGAATGAAATAAAGGATAGAAAAGGCGGAGAAAAAAAAACAGTGAGTGGAAATGGCACGTACAAAGACAACACCAGGAAAAAAAAAGAAACCTCACCAAAATAAGCAGGAAAAAGATAAAACTGGCAAACGAAACAGGCAAACTGGCACAACGAAAACTGGCAAAACACACAGCTAACGCCGTACAGAATCTCTGTGTGTTTTTCTCTTTATTGCACTTCAATTTGCTTCTTCAAGACGAGAATTGATTTGATTGCTTCCTCTGCAATACGTCTACGACTTAAACAGGACTTATTTGCTGTGTACATGATGTAAATAGTGCAGACAATTTTTATTTTTTCCTTAAGTGGAGCTGCTCCTTTTTTGCCATGCTTGTGTGCCAAGCGGACTATTCTATTATAATTGCACTTGTTTTGTACCTGCTTCCTCTCATTTATGCCTTTTGTTCAGGCTGCAGTCATTTCATTTATGCTGCGTCCATTTGTACTTCGTTCTTCTGCTCTTCTCAACTGCAAAATGTTTTTATATTCAAATTTGTTTTCCTGCCAAAAAGTTTTTGGCTTCTAGCCGCTTTGGCTTCAAGCTTCAAAGCTTTTAACCTGCCATGGCTTTGCTGGAGAAAGTCAGTTCGCCTAATTATATATTCCTTTCCTCATTCTCAGAGAGGGGTCGAGAAATTTTAGAGGGCAAATTGCCCTGCGGTGATACTACTAATAATACTAATGGACACTTGCTTTACTCTGTTACTGTAAGTACTGAAAGCTATACACTCTAAGCGGAAATACCCGTATAGGGAGTATTTGGCTTGTCCTCTAGCATGCTCCCTATACGGAGTTTTATTTACTCGGCTGCCCAAAGGAAAAGAGTTTCCTCAGATATTTAGCGGAGTATTTTCTGCTCTTCATTACTCCGCTGGGCAGGAGCTTTTTGGGGCATTTAGCGGAGTATCAGGTACTCCCCTAAGGGGGAGTGTTATTGCCCTTTTGGCGGAGTATTTTCTACTTTGATAAAGGAGTGGTTTCAAAGGAATTCACCGAAGTATTTTTTTCTCCCAGTAGGAGGAGCTTTTTCCGGCATTTAGCGGAGCATTTCCAGCCGTTGAGTATGCCGCTGGAGGAGGGAGTGTTTTATGCATTGAATGGAGTATTTTATACCATGGAGTACTCTGCTGAGAAGGAGAGTTTCATTGTGCAATTAGCAGAGTAATATATGCCATTTAGTACCTCACAGGGGAGGAGAGCTTTTTCATGCATTTAGCAGAGTATTTTATACAGTGGAGTACTCCATCGAGGAGGAGAGTTTTTTCATGCAATCAGGGGAATATTTCATGTCAATCAAAGCATCCGGCCAAAATTTTCCCCCGCGTAATAGTTATTTATTTGAGTCGGGGGGCTGGTTAGGGGAGGCTTTGGTGGGAGGTTCGGTGGGCCCGGTGAGAGTCTTCCTTTCAAGTTCTTGGAAAAGGGAAGACTGCTTCACTGAATGGCTTGTAGCCTTTGAAGAAGTTTATTAGTTCGAGGGCCTTCACCCGCCGTTTTGTCTTATTGAGCCCCAAAAACGTGAGTTCAAAAAACATCAGCATTCTGTTTGCTGCCTTCGGGTATTCAACATGAAGGACCCAAAAAACAGCAAACAGGCTGCACAAGCCTCCGAGCAAGTTGGACACTTCAAAGCTTGGGTGCCTATCTACAAATATAACAACTAATTTATCTTTCATGACGAGGCATGGTCCCACAGGTGGCTCCTTCTAAAGAACAGAACAAAAGAACACCAAGATGCATTAGAAAATTTTATAACCGCCTGGCAGAGCACCTACGCTACCCATTCCGCGCCTAATATCAGCAATATGCAATGACCAGAAACAGCAATTCAATACAAAAAGACACTATCAGGAATGCACTGTCCGGAACCCTCTATAGATCAAATGTAGCGCAGCAGACACACACGGGACGGAAAGAATACACACGGATGACCGCTAACTTCCAACTGATTCTTTATGCACATGACGGAAAATGTATATGCTTAGCCTTAACAAGAACAATAAATTGCAATACCACTGAAAGGCGGGCTAGTTGGTGACAGTTCATAGCTATAACTTTTGCGCACAAGAAAACGAGTTCTAAACAGAGACGCGAAGACCAGCGCAGACTAACTAAAATTTTATTCACCACTAAGCACATATATACCTATCTTTGACATCACCCGTGCATGCTCAAATGTGTACGCACATCGTCATACACACAAACACAAGAAAAAACACACTGTAACATTTGCATTATCTCATGTCATACAACAACTAATTTCCTTATCCGGCAGGGCTACTGACAGTTTACTTATGCACTTTCCTTTTAATTTCGACATCTGCCAGGCTTCCACTGTCTCTCTTGTAGTCCTGTTTTGGGGGTGGAACTCCGTCGTCGCTAGGTCAAACAACGGCTCGCACTTCTTTGTTGTGCACTGCGCACTTTGCGCACCCAGATGCGTGTATGGCCGAACTTTAAGGCTGGACATCTGTTCCCTGAGCCTTACAATTATGCATCTGCTCGTTTGCCCAACGCATTGGTTCCCACATGAACGGAATCTTGTACACAGCGTTGTTTCTGCATTCCAAAAATTTTGTACGTGTGAACGCATAGTACATTTAGTAGTCTTGCTGCTAGCCCTTTCTTCGTACAGGCTGTTAACCGCCGGGCACACGCGCCCACTTTGTTTTTGGCAGAAAAAACCGCATTCACGTTGTACATGGCAGCGGCTTTTTTGAGCCTGTGAGACGACCCGTGCACTTAAGGAATTACTGACATGCTGTTGTCCTTGTTTTCAGCCTTTTTTTCCGAACAAGGACGAGAGCATGTCAGTAATTCCTTACGTGCGCGGGTTGTCTCACAGGCTCAAAAAAGCCTCTGCCAGGTACAATGTGAATGTGTTTTTTTCTGCCAAAAACAAAGTGGGACGCGTGTGCCCGGCGGTTAACAGACTGTACGAAGAAAGGGCTAGCAGCAAGACTACAAAATGTACTATGCGTCACACGTACAAATTTTTGGAATGCAGAAACAACGTTGTGTACAAGATTCCGTTGACATGTGGGAACCAGTACGTTAGGCAAACGAGCAGATGCGTAAATGTAAGGCTCAGGGAACACATGCCCAGCCCTAAAGGTCGGCCATACCCGCCAACAAAGTGCGAGCCGTTGTTTGACCTAGCGACGATGGAGTTCCACCACCAATACAGGACTACAAGAGAGGTAGTGGGAGCCTGGCAGATGTCGAAATTAAAGGGAAAGTGCACAATAAAACCATCAGTAGCCCTGTCGGATAAGGAAGTTCAGTTGTTAGATTGCATGAGATAATGCAAATGTTACAGTGTTTTTTTCTTGTGTTTGTGTGTATGACGAGATGCGTACACATGTGAGCATGCGCGGGTGATGTCAAGCAGGGTATATATGTGTTGAGTGATGAATAAAATTTCAGTAATTAGTCTGCGCTGGTCTTTGTGTCTCCGTTTAGTACACGTTTTTTGCGTGCAAAAGGTATAGCTAGGAACATTAAATAGAGGAAAAACAAAAACAAAAATACTGACAAATCAAAAGCGAGAACAGCCAACACGCGTCAAACATTTTGACAATCACAGTGGCCTGTCGCGTATGACATCACATTGCAGGAAATGTAGTTCACGGTCAGATAACTCAAGCGACGGTTTGCTAATTCAGTCGTTCCTTTCACGCGTCATCTGAGCTGCCTGACGATTAAGCGTGCTTGCTTACACTTGCTCGACTACTGTGGTGCAGGGAACTAAGGAGTGAAACCCCTACACATACTTACATGCGGTGCGAAAAATCCTTCCTTGCCATTGCGCACATTATTGCTATGCTCGCGTAGGCGCTCATTGAGGCATCTGCCCGTCTGTCCCTTGTCGCTCGCGCCGCTCGACAAAAGAATTCTATATACTACATTTTGAACACATTCAACGACCTGTGTTTTGTGTTTGGCAGCCCACTGGACCCCACGTCGCTTTACGGGAGAGGTACTGCTAGTCAGCTGGGACAATTTATCCGGAGTGCTGAAAACGACTTTCACGGTAACACGTCCCATTTTCTTCAGGCGATTGACACGGAGTGCATATACGGAATCACTCTCTCTCGTGTTTCCGCTGTAGCGTGATCTTGTATGCCGCTGGCACTGCCCCTGCATTTCTGTCTCCTTCGCATTGTCTTGGCTACGGAGACGAGCAATGGGCGAGGGTACCCTGCTCCGTCTAGGCGCTCCGACTGAGCCAGGAGACTGGCTAACGAGGCCTGGTGGCAATACCTCTGCAAAGCGTTCGAAAAACATGTCTGTACAATTGCTCTCTTAGCAAGTTTGCGGTGAGCTGATGTGAACGGCAGAATTGGCTTCTGCGCACGAGGCTCGTAACGCCAGTACGTGTGGTCCTCAAGAAAGCGAATCCTTAGGTGTAGGAGACGAATGTTGTCCCCGTCCGGCATCTCGTAAATAACCAAAAGCGGCTTGAGGCATGTCTGAAAGTTTCTAGTACCTGTGCGACCGGCGGTTGGAACATTGGCGAATCACAGCGCAGAAACATCAAACAATCATCCACGTAGCGGAAAGTCCTTACGACGGAAAATTCGCTCAGACGTTCCTGCACCGCCCTGTCCAACTTCGCCAATAGCAAATCACTCAGAAAGGTGCTTTGGACGACCTGATTGAGATGTCCTCTTTCTTAATGTACACTTTCTCATTACATTCTAGGAATGGCAGATACAACGACAGAAGGTCTAGGAACCCTTGATATCTCACGCCAGCTGCGTTCTCAGAAGCCAGCGCTCCAAAATTGTAAATGCAGCCTTCTATGCACTCTAACAGGTCTTTGTGCGGGAGCGAATAATAAAGGTCCTTTATATCGAACGAGAAAGCCCTCAGAATTGTGTTCAATTGCTGCTTCAGAAATTCAGTTACTTTTCCGGAATTTTGAATTCTGAATTGGTCGTCTCCTGGAAAAGCTGAAGCTTGTCCTGCAGAAAACCGCCCTAGTTCGTTTTGCCATGAACCTCTTTCCGAGACGATTGTCCTGAAAGGAATGCCAACCTTTTCCTTCGTAACGGCTTTTCCCCTACGTTGATGATTATTGGATGTTGCTGTGATGTGATTCGTCAATGTTCCACCCCCAGGTTGCGCAGGTACTGGAAACTTCCAGAGAATGCCTCGAGCTGCTTGTGAGTACTTACGAGATGCCGGACGGAGACAACATTCCGCTCCTAGACCTAAGGAGTCACTTCCTTGAAGACCACACGTGCTGGTGTTACGAGCCTCGTGCGCAGAAGCCAATTCTGCCGTTCACATCAGCTCACAGCAAACTTGCTTGGAGAGCAATTGTACAGACATGTTTTTTGAACGCTTTGCAGAGGTCTTGCCACCAGGCCTCGTTAGCCAGTCTCCTGGCTCAGTCGGAGCGCCTATACGGAGCAGGGTACCCTCGCCCATTGCTCGTCTCCGTAGCCAAGACAATGCGAAGGAAACAGAACAGTGGCATACAAGTTCAAGCTACAGTGGAAACACGTTAGAGAGGGATTCCGTATATGCGCTCCGTGTCCCATTTAAGAAAATGGGACGTGTTAACGTGAAAGTCGTTTTCGGCACTCCTGATAAATTTTCCCAGCTGGCTAGAAGCACCTTTCCCGTAAAGCGATCTGGGGTCCAGTGCGCTGTCAAACACAGAACACAGTTCGTAGAATGTGTTCAAAATGTAGTATATAAAATTATTTTATCGTTTGGCGCGAGCGACATGGGACAGACGGGTAGATGCCTCGATGAGCGCCTACGCGAGCATGCCAATAATGTGCGCATGTGCAAGGGAAGGCTTTTTCCGCACCACATGTCAGCACGTGTAGGTGTTGCCCTCCGCAGTTCCCTGACACCACAGTAGTCGAGATAATTAAGGACAAGCAAGCGCGCTTAATTGTCCGGTAGCTCAGATGACGCGTGAAAGGAACGACTGCGTTAGCGAACCGTCCGTTGCGTTATCGCACCGTGAACTACAATTCCTGCAATGGGATGCCATACGCGACAGGCCACTGTGATTGTCAAAATGTTTGACTCGTGTTGGGTTTTCTCGCTTTTTCTTTGTCAGTATTTTTGTTTTTATTTTTCCTCTATTTACTGTTCCTGCTAAGGGTAACCATACATATTTTTCGTCTTGTGAATAAAGAATCAGTTGGAAGTTAGCCCTCGTCCGTGTGTATTCTATCCGTCTTGTGTGTTTCTGCTGCGCTACATTTGATCACTATGGATTATCAACTAGCCCAGGCTACAGCTTTACCCCGCTATCCTTTGGCCATCCTTACATGTTTCATTTTCTCATTGCCGTGTCATTTGGGTGGAGTACGTAACATCTGCACAAGATTCCGTATTTTGTTTTATTTCATCGAAGGCAGACGAAGCTTGAAACAGCCAAAACTAAAATTTTCTGAGAAAGAAAAGTTGGATTTTTTTTCACCTGCACAGAACTCTGCTATGCTTCAATTCATTGCGCACTAGCTTACCTGAGTCATGAGGTATTCCAATCGGTCCCGGCAGCGCCGCATAATTATAATCAATGCTGTCTGTACACTGTCCTCTACAGGGTGAGCAAACAATCATGTTTGTAGCTTTGTTTGTGAAAAATGTAGAGGCAGTATTTACGCTCAAGAATCTCAGCAAGGTTCTAACAGTGGCTGCCCTTTTTAATACCCGTTACACAGGTACTTTTAATGGCCGTTAACGCAAACAGCATTAGAATGCCGTAACAGCCATGGGAACTGATTGGTGGTGGCTGTGCTCACAGGGAACGTTTCATGTTCTGTTCTGTCTGGATGATTTATCATGTGGCTTTACTCTTAGCAACAATTTTTTGTAACAATACTGGGGGAAACTAAATTAGCCAGCCACAATCCCTCCGAATGTTAACGAGCAAAAACCTGAGTGACGGTGTCCACCCGAAGCATTTCTGCAGCAGCGCACTCGCCTTCAGTGGAAACACATTGCTGGGGGCAGCCATCTTGCCTATCTCCCGACGGAACCAGCTGAAACAGCGACCGGTGACCTTTGTTGGCGCCTATCGGTGTCAGGTTTTCAATGGCGCTCTCATTTCAGTCTAACTCCACCTAGCAGCTTTTAAGGACAACAAAAGTTTTCCCTAATGGCCTTCAAGTGCCCATGCAACTGGAGTATAAGGAGGTTTCTAACAGAAAGCAATACTTAAAAATTCCATCAGAGCGAAATTTCTACCTCATGCAGTCGATATGCAGAAACTTACGTTCGGAAGACTGAGCCACTAATGCCACCTCACTCTCGTCCCCATGCCGCAGTATGATTGTGCACAGCTTTGCTAGTCCAGCTTGCATTTTTTCCAGGATGTCGACCTTGTACAGAATATTAAACTCCATCACGAGCTGAAAATAAAGCACTTGATAAGCATTACACATTTTACGTAAACCCAATTTGTCATTAGCATACCGCTTGTTCTGTGAAGAGGAAAGAATAGGCGTCTTTAGCCTCTTAGACCCGCATATTCCTGAGTTTCGCATGGCGCTCTTGTGCCGCTGCCAGAAGCCGTGGCCTCAAACTCTTCGTCGTTCGGTGGCACAGTCACACTGCACTGCAGCCACTCATATTGTGTGGCCAGTGGCTCAATAGTCAGATTGTAGACCACAAGGTGGCTACATTCCTGCAACCGAAAGGTGAGACAGCATAACTTGCATGAATTGAAAGAGACACAAAGTAAAAACTTCTGCTGCTTGACAATACCAAACTGTTCTACCTTAGGAATTGAAAATCAAATAAATTAAAAACAAACACAAAATTGAATATCAAAAAAGTTTACAAGCTTCGATTCTTCACAGAATTTTGTGCAAAAAATAAAGCTGCTTCAAATGTTCAAAAGTGCGACCCAAAGAACGCACTTTTCAACTCTCGTTCACAGCAGTGCAGTCGCTAAACCACTACGAGGCAGTACTTCAGGAATCCTGAGCGAGCACAACACGTGTTGTAGTACGACTTGTGCTGAAGTTGGTGTACTGGAATCATTTGCACCGACTAGACAACGTCTGGTAACTCTGAATCAAGTACTTTGCACCCATGAGCAATAGATGTGAAAACACGCCACTTCTTTGGAAGCACATGGCGAGTGTGAAGGATAAGTTGTGGAAGAGAGGATTGCACTACTGTTGCTGTAGGCGACCCAGCATTCCGTTGCATAAGGGTAGCTTGTACGATATTACAATGAGGCATCCCTTTGGACCAGAGGCACCCCATCGGAACGTCGTTAATCAGCGCTTGAGAAAGGTCAAAAGATGAGGAGACACGTAACGGCGCCAACTCACAACTTAGCACGGTCATGCGTCTCTCAGCTTTCGTCCCATCTCAACATATAAAACCAACAATTCCAAGTGTAGATTCTGGTGAACTCCCGCGGAAGATGGTGGAGACACAAAGGATAAGTCATGGAGGGATAGCTTGCATTGATCAGCTAAACAAGGGGTAGTAAAGGTAGTAAAGGAGAAGCGAAGAAGAAGAAGTGAAGAAGAAGAAGAAGTCACCACATGCACGTTCCTGTTCTAGTCATCATCATGCTTTGCTAGAACAAATATGTGTTCGTCGCAACGTCACCACGGCCTCTGCGATTCATTCGTCTCAATGGTGCCGTGACCAGGATTTGGGGAAGACTACGTCATCGACGCTGCCAGCCTCCTCAGCGTCAACGGGCTGGCCGGAATTTAAGGTTGATCGGACAAGCATCGCTGGAAGGATCAAGGCCGTGGAACAGCATCGCAGAATCACGAGAATAGGCGAGTCCTCAGGGCGGTATTCCGTAGAAACATGAACAGAGACATACTCGTGAAGAAGCGCAAAGCGCTGCGAGGGCAGGCTACCACCATTGTTAATAAGGTTGATCAGAAGCTTGTGACACAGGTAGATCGGAGCGCGTTGGTAACGCTACGTAACCAAGTGACAAGAATCTCGGAGGCTCTAAAGCAAGTGGACAGCCAAATAGAGCAAGTTTTGACAGCAGAAAATGCCGAAGCCGAGTTTGAAACAGTGCTCGAATATGAAATGAGGATAGTAGAGACTTTATCCAAGATTGACTTGAAACTCGAGGAATACGAGCTGACTTCTCGCACAGCCCTTCGTGCTCAAGAAAATAATGCCATTATTGACATGCAAGGTACTAACCGCACGGAACCAAGTGACATAGTGAAGCTGCCAAGGCTCGAAATGATCAAGTTTGACGGAACGAGGAACCTATGGCCCCGGTTTTGGAATCAATTCGAAACGACATACACGGCA
This sequence comes from Haemaphysalis longicornis, assembly GCA_013339765.2. Classification (NCBI taxonomy): domain Eukaryota; kingdom Metazoa; phylum Arthropoda; class Arachnida; order Ixodida; family Ixodidae; genus Haemaphysalis; species Haemaphysalis longicornis. The sequence continues at coordinate 237,729,307 of CM023450.1, read as the reverse complement.
GAAGGAGAGCATGCCAAGGACGCAAAAATTCAATTACTTGCTGGCATCGCTAACAGGGGAAGCTGCGTCACTTGTTGAAGGATTGCAGTTCTCAGAAGAAAACTATGACCACGCCGTAGAACTGCTGCGGGAAGCCTTTCGGCAAAGAGGAGAATCTGCGAGAGGTTTATATGAAGGAGCTTACAAGTCTCGAAACTGTCAAGAGCAAGAAAGCCTTAACGGGATCCAAGCTTCTTTACAACCAGGGACAGCTTACAAACGAGGACTCGAATCATTGGGAGTAAAACTGGAAAGCTACGCGCCAATGCTACTGACATTGATCAAGAAAGCTTTGCTCTCCGATATGATGGTGGACTTCAAGATGAAGGAAGCCACAAAAGAAACAAACAACATTACGGGATCATCGACCAAACCATACGGCGCGAATTTGCCCAGTCAACGTTCGCTGCAAGACCTGCAAAGGAAGACACGCCACTTCAATGTGCTGTCCCAAAAAAACGCGACCACGATAGGAGCGTAGTAGAAGAACGATTGTCTAAGGGCCAGGATGAGTCAAGCCAAGCTGCATCCAGCCGGTCGTGCAATATGCACACTCAACAGACAAACATCCTCTTCGTGCATGTTGCTACAAACTGCTATCTCTTGGATGGAAGGGCAGAAATCTGGCAGCTACGCAAGAATAATGCTTGACACCGGGAGCCAACGATCCTTCATTCTTCAAAGCTTGTCACAAAAACTAGGATGCAAGGAGAAAAGAATTGAGAGGCTAACCGTTGGGTCGTTCGGTGGCGGCGAGAAAGAAATGGAAATGAGGGTTGTGGAGGTGAGAATTAAGAGGCATCCGTCTGAAGAAGAGATTATAATTGATGCACCGGAAATAGACATGATCTCTAAAGACACGTTGCCATCACCACCGAAGAGAGTGGTGCAGGAAGTGAAAGCTGTAGGACTGACATTGGCAGATGACCTGACGCAATATCACATGTCAAGGGTCCCATTAACAACATCGTTGCTCGTCGGAGCGGATTATTATTGGGAGATCGTTACGGGACGAACAAAACGGCTTCAAGACAAAGTAATGGCCGTGGAAACGATTTTAGGGTGGACGTTAGATGGGCCAACACAATTTCGAGCCCAACCAATGAATTCGTCAACAGTGATGGTGCTGAAGGTAACCACTACGAATGAAGACATAAGCCAAGAAGTAAAACGGTTTTGGGAGCTAGAATCAATAGGCATCAGCGACAACATAGCTCACACCAAGACAACAGACAACGATGGAGTACATACGTACATCAAAGACACCATGGCTTTCCAGGACGGACGTTACGAAGTCAGGCTTCCTTGGAAGGAACACGTCACGTGGGACGAAAACAAGTCGGTCGCCGAAAAGAGACTTTTACAAGTAACCAAAAAACCGCTTAAGGACTTAACACTCGCAAGAGTAGAAGTTCTGGCAGCCACGGTCGCAGAACGGTTAGCCAAATACATCGTGGACAACTTTGTCGGAAAAATCAAAGGCGTCAAGTTCTGGACAGACTCACAAAGAGTGCTTTGCTGGGTCAAATCAAGCAAAATCAAGGACATTTTCGTTCAAAATCTGAGTAAATAAAATCAAGAGTAAATCAAGTGCAAACCAATGGGGCTACGTAAAAAGTGAGGAAAACCCTGCCGACCTAATGACTTGAGGGATGAAAATGAAACAACTGCTTGCGTCAGAATCCTGGTGGAAAGGTCCAGTTTGGCTAATAGGATCTTGTGAGAGACCGGCATATGAGCCACAGATAAACAATATGGAAGAAAAAGAGGTCGCCAACATGGAGCATTGTATGCTTACGTCGTGCGATAATCAAGAAAAAGTTATTGACGTGAGCAGGTTCGGATCTTTACTAAGGCACTAAAGATCGCCACATGGGTGCTACGTTATGCTGGGAAGTTACGAAAGAATAAAACATCAGGTCCTATAACAGCAGAAGAACTCAACAAAGCGGAATTATTTCTCATCAGGCAAGAGCAAAAAGAACTCGTGCGTCCAGGCGAGATGGTCAGGAACGTCGCGACGGAAAGGAAAGGCACATCCCAATTACATGGCATCGGAATGTTCACGGACACTGAAGGTGTAATCAGAGTGAAAGGACGGCTGGAGCGAAGCGACATGAGTTTCAACGAAAAACACCCAATCGTACTGCCTAAAAACAGTACGCTTTCTGAGCTTTTGGTACGACATGTGCATCATCAGACAATGCGCGGTGGCGTCTGTGTAACGTTGACCAGATTACGAACAAAGTTTTGGGTAGTTCAAGGCCGACAGTTAGTCCGAATGATCATTAGGAGATGCATTACATGCAGGAGATTCAACGCTCGACCGATGACTCAGGAAATGGCGCCTTGCCAGCTGACAGAATCACCCTAATCAAGTCCTTTTGAAGTTATAGGAGTCGATTTCACTGGACCACTGTACGCTAGAGAGGAAAAAGGACACACTGAGCAAAAGATGTACATTGTCATTTTCACGTGTGCGGTAACGCGAGCGGTACATCTTGAGCTGATGAAGAGCACATCCTCTGAGTGCTTTATACACGCTTTTAGGAGATTCGTGGCCAGAAGGGGCATGTGCAAGACCATCTACAGCGATAATGCCAGATCATTCAAAAGGTCAGAAAAAGAAATAAATAAAATACTGAGGATGGAGGACGACAAAGTGCGTCTATTCACAACGAATCCTCAGATCAAGTGGAAGTACATAGCCGAGTTAGCACCCTGGTGGGCGGGTTTTATGAAAGACTGATAAGAAGTTTTAAGTCAGCCATCAGAAAGACCATTGGAAGACGGCTTATGACAGAAGAACCAACTCCGGACAATTGTTGTGGAAGCTGAAGAGATACTCAACAACAGACCGCTCACATGTGTATACGACGACCCGAACGAACCACTGCCAATTACCCCCGGCCGACGTCATAGGCGGTAGACAGAGACTTCATCAAGACCCCACAGCCGCCGAAACATGCCTAGGAGCTTTTTGGAAGAACTCCCTGGAAAGAACAGCAGCGTGGTGGAAAAATGGCGGCAGGAATACGTAGCAGAATTAAGAAGCGCAAGCTTGAAGTCGTCAACCAACACAACGATTAAGGAAGGGGACATAGTTTTACTAGGGGACAAGACACACGAGCCCACTGGAAGCTGTGCAAAGTTGAGAAGATATTTCCAGGCAGAGATGGCCTAGTCAGGGCATGTTTGCTGAAGACACCTGACCAGCAGTTAATCAGGAGACCGGTACAGCTTTTGTACTCCATGGAGGGATGCTACAATTGAATCTCGCGGGCCGGAAGATGTAGAAAACCAAGGAGAAGCGAAGAAGAAGAAGTGAAGAAGAAGAAGAAGTCACCACATGCACGTTCTTGTTCTAGTCATCATCATGCTTTGCTAGAATAAATATGTGTTCGTCGCAACGTCACCACGGCCTCTGCGATTCCTTCGTCTCAGTAGTAAAACTATTCCGCCAATTCGTTCCTTTTTGTCGAGAATGCAACAAAAAAACATGATACACTACGATGCCAGTCTAAGCCGTGTGGATGCCACCCGATGAAAGGAAAGGCCAATGTCTGATAGATAGCAGATAGCCTTTACAACACCTTAGAAAGTTTTTAGGAAGCTGAGTTGATAGCGCTAAAGTTCCATGCATGCTTCATGTTTGTGAACGAAAATCGTGCCTGTTTGAAGCATAAGGCATTGTAAAGCAAATATATTTACGTGTGTGTGTGCTATCATCATGCAGTCATCTTCAAAGTCTCTCGCTGTTTAATAAGTTAATTTGGACCCCAGCTATACAATTCATTACGTGGATATGCATTCTAAACAGACCAGCTATCAAGAAGTAGGTAAAAAAGCCATTTCAAATGTTTGCTGCACTGTTACCCACATCCGCCCTGTCTACACTTCCTTGGGTTCATCAGAATAGCCGTTCCATTGTTCCAATAGCCGTTCAAGACAAGTTGAGATTCCTCATTTTGAATTTAACTTCTCTTCTGCTGCCATAACAAGGATGCTGCAAGTAGTTCAGAATCAAGCTCACTGGTCATCCACCTTCGCAGGGTGTAACTGCGTACGAATTGTTTTTCTGGGGTGACTGGCAGGCTCCATATTAATTTAAGATGTTTTGGTGACTAACAGAAGTCAACAGCCTCTCGTTTATCCAACCACAATTATGCAGAGCTTAGGCTTTTGTGTTACTTAGAAGCAGAAAGAGGTAGGCGGTCTCCCTCCAAGGCTGCGTAAAGGGCAGCAGCTCTTGGGTGCTTGACGAAAAGAAGGTGCCAAGCAACTAATAAGTGTACAGTAGTATTACTTCTCACTTGTTTACAGGCTACAACTTAAGAGCTACAAATTATTTTTTTTATTCACTTCTGTGTTCCTCTAAACCCAGCTATGCACCATCCAAGCAGAGTTATGCACTTTCAAACTTGCATTAAAGACCACAAAAGTTGCAAAAGAAGCGTTTGTTTGTAGCCAGTGGCTATTTTAAAATGCCCGTGTGTGAGATTGAGAAACCCGAGGTCGTATAAACACATTATGAAACAACATGATCTAAAATTATCAAGGGGGTAAACTAGCATGCCAGTCATAGCCTTCCACTTAGAAAGAGAGTTACTGATTCTATCAACCTGTTACTCGACCAAAATGTTCTCAGAAAAAAATTGAAAAGAAGAACAGCACGTTAAAATGAGTGCAGAGTTTATCACATCACTGTTTAGCCCCTACGCACCCGTCAAGCACGCATGTGTGATAAATCCTTACCCAAGAAGGCCAGCTTTTTCAAGACCAAAAATATGGACGCGATGCTGACACAGCCACCTAACCGCTACATTTCTGCGGCCTCAACAATCTCGCGTGCGCTGATCAACGTCTAGAATTATGATGGAGCATGCACCGTACACAGATCGCACTTGTCGCACTTTTGGCAATGATTACCCAAATCGGATCATTGCTGGCGCTAGGCAGGACAAGGGCGACGAATTACACACAAATGAAGCGCGCACTACCAAATGATTCATTAATAAGAACAAACACAACATATAAAGGAAAAATTCAGATGATGTGACAGGTGGAGTTAATCAATCTCGCTGAAAATGTATACAATATTTACCATGCGCATGCCCTTGCCTACGAACTGTCAAGTAGTGCCATCTCAGTTGTCGACAGTGCAATCGATGGCGAACTGATACAGTCTTTTTCTTTTCGGATGGCGTAGGCTTCCCATATCTCGCGGGTGATCGTTCGTGAAGATTTACAGAGGATCGTGGTGCTTTCGAATTTCGCAGAGCACCCATGTCTGGCGAAGTGGGCAGCCAAGTGCCCTGGGGCTTAGACTTGCTTGAACATATTTTTGTGTTCTATGAGTTTTTCGTTTACGCAGCGTCCGGTTTTGGCCTATGTAAGCCTTCCTGCATGACAAAGGTATCATAGACAACCCCGGAGCAGCATGCGACAAACTTACTGGTGTGCTTAATGCCACATCCCGTTTGTTTATTATCTCAGGTTTTTTTAGTCATCTTGCACAGCATTTTTAGTTTTTTGGGAGAACAAAAAACAACCGGAACATCATGCCTCGTGCTACCCTTCTTTAACGTGTGGAAAAGTTTGTGGATGTACTGCAGAACGATCGGCCGCTTCTTTGGTTTTTTGCTATCTTTGTTAATCTCCTTTACCACTCTTCTTGACACTTTTTCTGCAACAGAGACAAGTACTTGATTAGTGAACTCGCTTTTTGTTAGACGGTCAATTTGAAAAGACATACTTTCAGTGACTCTGTGTTCGCAGGATTTTTTGATGGTTTGCGACGTGCAAGAAGTGGCTATGGCTCTCTTAATGAACTTTGAGTGGGTCGAATTGTATGGCAGCAGCGCCTTCTCTTCTCTCGTGCGATAGCACCAACACGTGTGTGACAGTCCCGTCTTCAGGTAAATGTCAAGGAATTGAATGGCATCATTAACAGGTTTTTCATATGTGAAATCAAGGCCCTGGTGCGCAGACTCAAATGCTGCAATGATTGGAGGGATGCTACTTTCAATGTCAGTGCCTTGCTTTAAGCAAACCAAAAAATCACCCACATACCGGAAGCATTTCTGCACATGCAAATCTGGTAATACATTTTCCAAAATGCGGTAGCCTTGTGCCAAAAATATTTCAGAAAGCACCGCCGCTATACATGAACCTTTTCGAATTCAGTCGGACTGGACATGCACTTCATCGTTGTGGTTGATGAGCAAGGACTCGAGGTAGAACTTGATTAAGTGCACAAAGTTGTTGCTCGGAGTGCCTGCCTCATTTTGAAATTTCACAGGTCCGTAGGAGTCAATAGCCTCCTCAACAGCGATCACAAGGCGTTCTCGAGGGATGCTGTAAAAAGGTCCTTTGCGTCCACAGAGAAGCATGGGATCGCCAGCGAGTTGTTCAAAAAAAGCGTCACATCATAAGAGTCTCTTATCATGAATGGGTCGCTCACTCGAAGCCTTCGCAGGTGCATTTGGAGATACCTTGCGACTTCTTTCTGCAAGGTGTTTCGGTCCTCGACAATTTTTCGGAAGGGCATATCTTCCTTTGGGTCTTTATAGTGAAGAAGGGCTGTAGGCTGAGATCTTTTGCTGCCTTGACACGTTTGAACGGGCTTTCCAAACCCATGCCCTCGCACATGTTTTCCGCTGTGCTCCGTAAACCTGTGAGCCTTCGCTTGTTGCACCCCTCAACCAAATCGAAGTTCTTAGACACTGCATCGTGCGCTTTTTGTCTGTAGTCTTCAATTGAAAGTAGCATCCCTCAAATCATTGCAGCATTTGAGTCTGCCCACCAGGGCCTTGATTTCACATATGAAAAACCTGTTAATGATGCCATTCAATTCCTTGACATTAACCTGAAGACGGGACTGTCACACACGTGTTGGTGCTATCGCACGAGCGGAGAGAAGGCGCTGCTGCCATACTATTCGGCACACTCAAAGTTGATTAAAAGAGCCATAGCCACTTCTTGCATGTCGCAAGGCATCAAAAAATTCTGCGAACACAAAGTCACTGAAAGTCTGTCTTTTCAAATTGACCGTCTAACAAAAAGCGGGTTCACTAATTAAGTACTTGTCTCTGTTGCAGAAAAAGTGTCAAGAACAGTGGTAAAGGAGATTAACAAAAACAGCAAAAAACCAAAGAAGTACCCGATTGTTCTGCAGTACATCCACAAATTTTTCCACAGGTTAAAAAATGTTGGCACGAGGCATGATTTTCCGGTTGTTTTTTGTTCTCCCAAAAAATTAAAAATGCTGTGCAAAATGACTAACAAAACCAGAGATACTAAACAAACAGGATGTGGCATTAAGCACACCAGTAAGTTTGTCGCATGCTGCTTCGGGGTTGAGTATAAGATACCTTTCTCATGCAGGAAGGCTTACATAGGCCAAACCGGACGCTGCGTTAACGAACGACTCAGAGAACACACAAATAAGTGCCAGCAAGTCTCAGCCCCAGGGCACTTGGCTGCCCACTGCGCCAATTGCAATTGTTCCCCTTGAACGAGGAATTTCCAGTAAGCGCGAGTCATAAGCTCGCGTTGATTTCGTCCCTGCCCTTGGTACACACCGCCCGTCGCTACTACCGATTGTATGATTTAGTGAGGTCTTCGGACCGATGTCCGGCGCGGCCTTTCGGTTACGCCGGTCTGTTGGAAAGATGACCAAACTTGATCATTTAGAGGAAGTAAAAGTCGTAACAAGAACCCCGGTACCACATTTCGCCAAATGTGGTGCCGGGGTTCTTGCACCCGGCCGCGGTTCCCCAGAAAGACACTGCACACCCTAAACCACACCTTTACTGGGAGTCCCGCTCCGCCAAGGTCCGCTGCTCAGCCGATCCGGATGCGCACATCTAACCCAGCCGAGTCCGCCATGTTCTATCCTCGCTCATCTCGAGCCACATCTTCATCCTCACCCGGCACATGTACATCTCGTGGGATTGTCCGCCGCCACGATTGCCGGAATACCACAGAATGGAATTGGCCACCGCTACAATCGTGCTCTCGCGGTATCCAGCGGATGTAAGGCGACGGATTTGAGCGTCAAAACTGGAGTTCATGAGGTTCTTGCACGATTTCTTCAGCACGTTAGTAAGACACGTGCTGGCAATGCCCCTCTTAACGAGCTTAGTGTGCGTGGACGTAAATAGCAATAACGGTTTCTGCAACGGGGTTCGTAAAACCAACACACATGGGAAGCAGACAATTTCAGACACAGATACAAAAACTTGTCTGTCCTGTTGAGTGACCTCATGAGTGACCTCAAGAGGGCTAAGGAATTCCTTAAAAATCCCCAGTGTACTGGCCACGTCCACAGAGAAGGCTTCCTCGCTACTCTCCACTAACACCAGGAAGACATCGTCAATTTTTTATGACTCCTGTGTCCTTTAACCTGTGTACGAGAATCCTGTTCAAGTGAGCCATGACGAGGTTACTCAGTGCCGGAACAACGAAGGGCCCAACAAATACCACTTTCTTTTGTATGTACACACCCTCGTTCCATTGAACATGCGTTGAATTTAAGTAGAATTATAACAAATCCAAAAAACCTTGAACAGAGACACCACATTCACGTGAAAACAGTACAGGACCAAACCCCAAAATCACATCCACAAGACGATAGCATCAGATCCTGAAGTTTTTGGATCGACTGAAATTCTCTGCTTCGCATGTATGTTCGTTTTACGAACCCCAATGCCAGAAACCGTTATTGCCATTTACGTCCGCGCACACTAAACTCGTGAAGAGGGGCATCGCCAGCACGTGTCTTACTAACGTGCTGAAGAAATCGTGCAAGCACCTCATGAACTCCAGTTTTGACGCTCCAATCCGTCGCCTTACATCCGCTGGATACCCCGAAGGCACGATTGTAGCAGTGGCCAATTCCATTCGTATGGAGGCAAAGAAACTTCATTAAACAAAGCTGCTTGGCGAGTTGGTGCATTATGATTGAAAAATAGAGCGCGACTTGGACAACGACAGTAAAGAAGCACGGCAGGACAAGCGCTTGTCCCGTCGTCCTCCTTTACTGTCGTTGTCCAAGTCGCGCTCTATTTATCAATCATGGAGGCAAAGAACGCGCCGTCAGCCCCACAAGAGCTGACCCAAGAGGTCAAAGGTATAGCCGTCAGCCCGTATATGCATTGCATATCGCACAACCTTAAAAAGTTTGGTGGAAGGGCTGGCAGAAGAGTTGTCATGTCAAGGAAAAACAAATGCCTCGTTAATCACCCAAACTGCTTGCGCGAAAGCGGTGGTCTGTAAGTTGCCTCTTGTAAAAAAGGATACATCGGCAAGACTGGATGGTGCCTCAACAGTCGCCTACAGGGACATTGTAACAAGGTAGGAAAAGGCAAAGATAGCAATTTGGGTATTCATTGCCAAAAGTGCGACAAGTGCGAGCTTATGTACGATGAGTGCTTTGTCGTATTTCGAAATGCTGATCAGCGCACGCGAGAGATTGTTGAAGCCACGAAAATGCAGCGGCTGTGTCACAGTACGACGTCCATATTGATGCGTCTTAGTAGACGGGGGTGTAGACAGCAGGATGGGGATGTACCTATTTATTATGTAGGTACATCCTAATGTAGGATGTACCTACATTGAAGAGTAGAGGCAGCACGGCGATGCTCAGCGAAGATGGCTGAAGCAGTCTGGCCCGCGACCGTTGGACCCACACATTTACGTCGTCATCTTCAAACATCTGGCTGGCCAAGAAGCACGGAACGTAGCACTAACTGGGGATTGAACTCTGCACGGCGATCACACACACAGTAGGCAGGGGCGATCGAACACATCACGAGCAGGGCAACACTGCTTGACAAATATTCACGTGACAATACCTTTGAGCTCGGAAGAGCTGGCCTTCCTCGGTAAGCATTTGTCACACATGCGTGCTTGACGGGCCCTTGGGGGCTGTGCAGTGACGTGATAAACTTCGCAGTCATTAGATCGTGTTGTTCTTCTTTTATATTTTATATGCCTCGAGGTTGTCAGGCAGGCGTCTCGAACGCCTATTGCCCCGTTCACTTCGACAGGAGATGAAAATTGAAATGTATCCGTGTGAGATACGTGTATCGTGCCCAAATTATACAAATAAACAAACAAACAAAATTCAGTTGTAAGTAGCGTTGGTCCTTGTCTCCCTCGTCCTATGATTTTTTGACTGTGTTTTACGGAGTTATACTGGAGTACCAACTCGTAGCCACACGTGGCGACTCCTCTCCCTCCGCTGGAGACCCGGCTTTTGCACTTCGCATTTATTTCCAAACTTGTTGCTAAAAGTTCTCCATGACTGCAAGGCCCATGGATCGTTTTCTCTACATGCTTTCCCATCGTTCCCAAAGTAGACCGTGTAGCACGCGCTAAAACCCGAGGCAAACGGCTCCGTCAACTTGGCGTGTGTAGCGCTAATTTGGCATCTGTGCTCCCCACTTCCGACGCAAACACACGTGCACTGTTTTCTTCGTATTTTTTGCGAACTCGTCACGTGGCGCAACCCCTGCACAAGCCTGTACAACACGGGGCACTCCTCACAAGGCACGCGCTCACGTGCGCTCGGTATTTTTCGTGGTATTTTTTTCTGGAAATGCTTTATGTTTGAACTAAAAGCTTAGACAGCTGTGCTGATAAAAGAGTAAAGAAAGCCTCGTGATTCCGAAATGACAAAACGTTTTCTCTGAAAACTCTAACAAATGTCAGAGAAAAAAATTCATCTTCTTCGTTACAGCATGATACCACACCACAGGTGCCAGATCCTGTTCTGGCAAAGGACGATTCTGTTCTGATGTGTTGTCACCTGCTGGCAAGCTACGCAGTGAGTGTCAATTGTGACATATTTCAGCAAGCCAGTGTGGGAGGTGCGACAGGTGGTACGGAACAGCACACCAACAGCTCACATTCCTCCCACTATTATATTGCTTGTAAAACCTATTCAACCGGTTTGCAATTATTTAATAACTAAGGAGGAAGCAAAAACTGGGGACAGCAGTTTTTCTGATGATAGAAAATTACAAAATTAGTACTAATTTATTAATGTATTGCCTAGTTTGTTCTGCACTGTTCTGCAACAGGAAGACATTTATCTCTGACAATTTGTAGCATTATTCGCTCATAATTGTAACTTTCACATACACAAATGCCATAAGTTATGAAGAGAAACTCACAGTTAGTCGACACCGCTTCTTTTTTGGTTCAGCTGGGAGACTGGCAACATCTCTTGGTCTTTTATGATGGCTCTTTCCCTTTTGGGCTTTCTTCACCTCTGTGATGTTCACTTCCTTCTTCCTAAAATTCTTGAACCTGTTTCGGAGCCCGGTGACCCAGGACACCTGTACAGTAATGATGAAAAATTGCAGGAAGACAAATTGTCATACATACTAGAGCTCAGAATCTAAGACATGGTACATACAGCGTTGTAGCCACACATTTTGCAGTGAGAGAATGCATTCAAACTAAGTTTGCCACGGTAAAGCTTGGTTTTCGGACGAGAGAGTGCAGCGGCCTTTCATACAATTCCCATCGCACTACAGATACTGTTTGGCACAGTTCTCGCTGTTACCTGCCCTTACTACCCCTCCCATCCGCCACCCTTGGAACGAATGAGCGATTAGGTGCTCTCGCTGCCAAAGCACATAAAGCACTGACTTGACCTTGGCTGAGTTTGATGGTCAGATTCATGCTACTTGTAAGCAGCTGTTTTCCGAGTTGGACTTGGAGTTGGGCTTCACCTAAAATGCAATTTCTATTTTCCTCAACTGAATACAAGCCAAGGTAATAAGCCAAACACCACCTGTCGTGTTGGCCAATGATGACAATACAGCCACTTTTATGTTGCTCCCTCATGCCCTTTCTCATTTGCTAGCCTTTGTGTGTGCTCCCAGCCCGGGTAGTGTCCACCGGGCAGTGCAACTTCATGGTAACTATACCAAACAATTTACATGATTTGTCCAGGCTTCCCAAAGTAGCGGTCCTACTTCTCCATGTTTAGTGCCTCTTGAATAGACTAATCAGATCGATTGATTAATTTATTGTAGGGTTTAACGCACCTACGCAATAGCAGGCGATGAGGCACGCCGTAGTGAAGGGCTCCGAATTAATTTTGATTACTTGGGAACCTTTAACGAGCGCCAAAATATCGTACACATGAGCGTTTTTGCTTCTCGCCTCCTTCAGAAACGCGGCCGCCGCAGTCGGGAATTGAACTTGCGACCTCGCGCTCAGCAGCGCAATACCTTAGCCAATGAGCCACCGCGGTGGGTGGCAGACTGAATAGGGAATGGTGATTGTTAGTGTTGGCGAGTCGGTGCAAAGTGCCAAAAAGTATATGCCAGCTACAATCTGCTAGACTTGTAACTAATGAGGCACGTGGTTTCCAGTAAGGCACAGATTCAAAAAGACAGCACGAAATTCAAGAAGTCATTGTGCAGTGCAAATTTATTGCCCGATGCAGGCAGCGGCAAACAAGATTGAGGTTCATGCCTGCCTTGAAGCCACAGATACAAAATCTTGGCTTGCGTGTTCGTTAATAAATCTTGACTTGTACAGCAACACGTAATTGTTGACAAGAGCGCAAATTGTGCCCTGTTGTGTGCATAGGTCTGTGCGACAGTGTGCACGCAGTACCGCACCAGTTACTTCCCCCATCCCTGCTCTTCCACAAAAACATGTGCAATCTCTTTTGGAAAATATAACCAAACCCCTTTTCGTACTCATTTCGGAAAACCATCTTTCATTCAAGATATGGGTGCAATTGTTTCAGGCACACTACCAATATTAAATTGACACTGTTGTATTTACCATTGACATTACTAAATAGGTGGATATTTTGTACTAGTATCTTTATACTGCAACGAAAAAACAGGATATCTTTTACTCAAACGTTTGCAATGCGAATCCTATTTTCTTTGACATCCGAGGCAGTTTATGATAAATTTTTCAAAACCAAAATACACAGCCTTCCTGGAGTCAGACTCATCTGTTCTAAATTCTGCAAGAAGCACATCGATACGGGCAAAAGACATTTTCACTGGCACGGAAGGTTTAAACATAAACCAGTATCCCTTCCCCAACAATGCCTCCCAACTTCGCTGCAGGACTGCCAGAATGTAAGCAGTATTTCATCGGCATAAAAATGGGCAAACCGGTGCAATATGGTCGAGTGAGCCCACTAGGAAGGTCTGTTCCACACGGCGGGATGAGAGGGGGTGTAGCGCGACGCAGATCTTCCTTTAGTTGGAGAAATAGTTCATCACGGTCAGTTGTCAGTAAGGGAAGCGGACGTGGTACCGACGTAAGGTGACAGGAACTATCCGTCGCAATATGAGCCATGATAGTATTACGCCGAATCCACGACAGTCGGAGAGGGAAGGGGTACGTGCCCAGTAGGTTATGCCTCTCTCTTGCGACAGACGAGTTGGAGGCTACACGTCACAAATCCTGTACGGCCGCCGTTGAGTCCCTGTAAATTGTACCAGTAGAACTTGCAGGTGCTCGAAGACGTGCGTTAGTAGCGCTTGCAGTCCGTCCCAGATGGCTGTAAGCTCCGCCAGCATAGAACGCCAGGTGTGGAGTGTTTCATAAGCGCAGCTTCGGTTCGCTTCTGAATGAGAGGGACATTCGATCACCGTAGTTAAAACGCCGTCTTGGGCCCCAGCGTCCGTAAATGCCTCTACAACCTGGGGCTCGTTCACAACCGCTAGTAATGGTACGCCCGCAAAATGCGCCTCTTTATTAAGTGCGAATGCACTTTATAAGCGAACCCTGAATTCCGTTGACCGCCGTCCGTCCACATAGCAACAGCTACAGGGTGCGCGCGCTCCTCGTCTTCCTTGGCAACGGGGGGAGATGGCACATACCCACGTGGGGAATTGGCCCGTTGACCGCCATCCGTCCACATAGCAACAGCTGCGGGTGCGCGCGCTCCTCGTATTCCCTGGGCAACGGGGGGAGATGGGACATACCCACGTGGGGGATTGGCCAGGAATCTCCTCGTCTTCCTTGGCAACGGGGGGGAGATGGGCGCGCGCTGCCTGGCCGCTGACATTGCACATACCCACGTGGTGGACTGGCCAGGAATCGGGGCGTGAGAAGGGCTAATGCACCCGCTTAAAGGAGTACTGACACTGAAATTTCAAAGCTGAGATCCGCTCTAGCAATCAAGTACAACGACAACACAAATAGGTGTCTGTGCATGGCACATACCCACGTGGGGGATTGGCCAGGAATCGGGACGTGAGAAGGGCTAATGCACCCGCTTAAAGGAGTACTGACACGAAATTTCAAAGCTGAGATCCGCTCTAGCAATCAAGTACAACGACAACACAAATAGGTGTCTGTGAATAAATGCATCTTTCTTTCTTTGTAATTGTGTGTGTGTGTGTGTGTGATCTCTCTTTCGCGAACATTACCGAACCGCGCAAATTCAACTCGTGCATTCGCACTTTCACATTCTTCCCCTCGGGGAAATGCGGGGAATTTTTTCCAATCGACCGACTGTGGAGTCGAATGAGCGGCCGGTTGTTTGTCGCGTTGGCGATCTGCTTGGGCCGTTCTCTACCCGCTTACAAGCACAACCCTGTAACTAGACCGACCTGCCTGTACCATCAAGTTTACCGGAATTTATTTGCGCTTGAGAGAAATGGCTGCGTATGGATCGATCCCTGAAATCGTGGATTACACAAGACAAGCAGATTTTTCTGGATGGGGCCTAAACTCAATTTCATCACCAAAGACAGCACGTTTATTGACGCCAAGCTTGACTTGAAGGTTACAGATAGGCATAATACATAATATTGTCACGTGGCAAAGACGTGGAAGTTGGAGCTATTTATAAGTCAGAATAAGCTCGGAACCACTGTATTACGCAGCAGTGTGAGTCCGGGGCCAAGCGTTGTCGTTCTCGCAGCGCTCACCGCATGTTTGGCGCGAACAGGGATTGCCCCGTCACAATATAAAGAATTGCTGGAGGTCGTCAGAATACATAAAACAAGAAGTCGTACGTAGAAGTGACTAAGCAAAATAGTTCATCTTTTCAATGAACAGTGCGCACCTTAACATGCCGCCTTCGGACACGCCGTTTTCTTCTACGTGAACCGCTGGGAGTGCACAACCAACTCTCACGTTAAAGTTTCTCTACGACAGGTAAGCAGCAAGGGTGTTCAACATGTCAGTCCAAACACCGAATGGCTTGAGGTCACTAAGGATCGCGTAACGCAACGTGGTATAGGCCCTTTCAAAGTCAGAAAACACTTACACACAACTGTTTCTGCCCGAAGGCATCCTTTATGTACGGGCCAAGTGCGACGAGTTGATCTTTCGTGGATAGCCCCACCCGAAACCCTCCTTGGCAGCTCTCTAGAAGAATATCGCACACCAAAAAATACCCGTCTCCTCTTATTAATTTGCTCAAACAGTTTGCAGAGGCAGCTTGTCAGGACGATGGGGCGATAGATTGAAAAGGACGAGAGGTTCTTCCCCCTACAAGAAAGCCACTACTGTGGCCCTCACCAAGACTTAGAAAAGCGCCCCGAAAGCCATATGTTGTTGTATAAATGAAGACGTATTTCAAGTGTGTCTTCGTGTAACTGTTATATAATGGCGTATGTTATCTTCTCTGCGCCAAGAGATGAAGGTTCGCATGTGCTCAGACCAGCCCTCAGCACATCTAGTGAAAATGGGGAGTTGTAAGAGTCTGATTTCTTGTCACCTAGGGACCTCTTTCGACCAGTGATTTTATATTCCCCAAAGTGTTTTTGTAGTGGGTTGACGTGGACAGGTGCAGGAAGGGTTGTGCAAGCGTGCTATCGTCGTCTTAGAGTGCGTCCCCTGATGTGCAGACCAGGGGAAGGCTGTGTGTGTTTCGCGTTGTGTTTACGTATTCCTGTCCAAACTTTGTGAGTCTGTATGGATTACTGAACGGAAGGTAGGCGCGTAAATTCCCCCTCAAGAAGCACGTGCTTTCGAAAAGCCTTCTCTCGTTTAAACGGCATCAGGTTACTTGATGTCTGATACCGGGCAAGGACACCCCATGCTTTTATCTGGAAATGTCGCTCCCGGAGGCCGTACTCGTCCCCCCAGGGCCTCCGTGGGTTGCCCGGGGCACAAGAGGCCCATGGAAATGACTTTTCGGCGGCATCGAGGAGAGACAGAGAAAGATAAAAACTTTTATTGACACCACTGGCCTAAGAGGTGCCATGGCTGCCCGAAGGGCCGCCACACGGCCTGCATTCGGATGATCAGTGGGCGCTTGGAGTCTTCGACCGAGCGGCCAGGGCCTCCTCCCAGCGCTCAATGGAAGTTAGGGTGGGGTGGGGGTCTGAGGGTCAGGCCCACGTGTGGTGTTGCACTGTGGATTTAGCGCCACAATGCGGGCAGAGCGCAGAGGGGTAGGTGGATGGGTAAATGTGATGAAAGAAGGCTCGTTTGGGGAGCGATTCGGTTTGGAGGAGCCGCCACAGCCGTTCCTCTGAGGAGTTAGGGATCGTGCGCTGCGAGGAGGTGGGCTGTTTTGTGTACGTGTAGGTGTGTTATGAATGTGCAGGGAAGTTTAAATGAATCTGGCAATGCACACCAGTCTGCTCTTGCTTTGTCGTGATTTATGCTTCCTTCCTTCCCCTTCTTCCCCTCTCTGCATTATTTGCTATTATGTCACACTATAAAAAATGGCGCAACATTTCTTATGGTGTTTCAGCTGGGGTGCTAGCCTTTCGCAAGCAGCCTCATAGCTCCCATCAGAGCAAGTCATGGCAAGTTAGAGCTCCCCAAAAGCGTGAGACGCGGTCGCGTCGTACCGGTTTTACCGCGACCGGCCCGAAGCGCCCGCCCTGGCTGCCTACCTACCTTCTCCCCCCCTCCGCCCCCCCCTGCCGCTTCCTACTGGACAGATGTCTTAAAATGCACTTTTTTCCTCCACAGTTGACCCAGCCACACGGCCGCACAGAGTGCAATATTCCGCGTCAGCGCTCGCCCACATTACGCACCTCTAGAAGATCGAGTGCCTATGACCGTTTTAATTCAACCACCTATTGATGGCAGCATTTACGTCAGAAGAAAACACGCAAGAGTTGGCGGCGCACTCGGAGATCACGGTGAAAGGGCGGCGGTTTCTAGTGATTAACCCCAACTGCTGGGAAATAGCGGTGAAGGTTTACTCGGTGCTACCGGAAGTCCCTGACGAGGTCCTGTTCCGCCAGTTCCCAACGTTTTCGCCGGGTCCAGAGGAAGGTTTGCGAAGGATGGCAAAAACCACAACCACGAGGGTTTTTCATGTGATCCCGTCGACTCCAACAGCCCTTAAAGCGTCCCCCCACCAGGCCACTATAAATGGCAACCCTGTCCTAATTGAAGTTCCTGGTCATCCAACACTGTGCATCTGGTGGTACCACATTGGACACTACCTGAAAAGCTACAATACACCATGATGTCGTGCATGTCGTGCCTACGGGCACGACCAGAAAAAAATGCACGCAGGGTTGCGCTACTAATAGCGGCGCAGCGAACGCCCGCCAAAAACCTCAAAGGTGTTGTGCCACCAAAGTTGTTGCTTGTGCATTCTTTGTTGCAAACGTTTTTGATTTCTTTAGAAAGCATGATACATGCTCTCACATGCACATATTCTGAGTAAAAATTTATTATTGCACGATTCATGTGAACAGGATTCGGTTTCGGTTTCTGGGCGCCGATTCAAGCAGTGACGTCACAGTTTTGCGAGAACGCTCTGCCACGTGTGTCTACCATGCGGCGCCGCGGTGCGCTGCGACTTTACTGCGGCGTGTGCTCCCGCACACACGTGCTTCACCACGGAAGTAAACACGCCGACTCGTCATGTCAAGCCGCGACTGCTCCGTCACGGACAATTTGTCTGCAACCTCGGATGCAGACAAATGAAAACCATGGATGTGCAAACCATGGAAATGCAATTGGATATGCAAACCATGCCCCTTACAAAACCGCTAAAAACGAATAAAAAAGCTTCCCCCGCCTCGAATTGAACCCCCAACGTTCACCGCACGGGCGCGACGAGCGAGACCACTGCGCCACAGGACAAACAGTAGTACGTCGCGAAATAGCCGGTGTAATAGCTGGAGACCCATCCTTCGAGTCGTACGTAGGTGTTTACTAGCTAGTTTACAGAATTCCTGGCTGGTAAACTGAAATTTCTTCGATAGCGCTTCCGCATAAAGGTTCCCCGAAGCCCCCGCAATAGCTTGTCGCCATCAACTCTGCTCCTTCGCGAAAGCGCTCGCAAAAATGAGTGTGCCCGGCTGCCACTGCGATTTTGCACTGTAGGGATAGTGCTTGCCGTACTTTGGTTTTACGTTTTACGTGAAGAACCCTGGCCGATATTGATCTTTTATTACCCAACTTACCCTACGTAACTCTTCTTCTGCACAAAACTGACCTTATATTTCCTACAGGCGAGCCGTTCGCACACGCATATGTTGTTTGCAGCTCCGGGGTAGCGGCGTTGCCGAAGAGCACGGCCGAAGCGTCGAACGCCAAATACGGATCGCATTAGCGCTAGTGTTGAGTTGTATAAGCTTCATGGACTTTACTGAGTTTATTACACTTCAGAAACTAACAGAATAGAGCCGCATTCATTGCGGCACGAATGTTGTCGGGGCGCAGTTTTCGCTTCTCGGTCGATTCCCGGCGACGCGTTGCGCGACCAGTCGGGCGACCGGTTTTGTTGGCGTCTTCGGTCGGCGAGTCAGTCAAAAATACAGCGACTTTCCATCGGCCGACGTGTTTGTGTCGCCGTCGGCGTAGTGTGACAACGCGGTCTGGGAGATGGTTCGGCGACTCGTCGGCGTCGCCGTCGCATTGTCGTCGCCGTCGTGTCGGCCTAGTGTCTGATACGACTAGTACTACTACTAGGTGATTCGGGTGAAAAATTCCCCGCATTTCCCCGAGGGGAAGAATGTGAAAGTGCGAATGCACGAGTTGAATTTGCGCGGTTCGGTAATGTTCGCGAAAGAGAGATCACACACACACACACAACTACAAAGAAAGAAAGATGCATTTATTCACAGACACCTATTTGTGTTGTCGTTGTACTTGATTGCTAGAGCGGATCTCAGCTTTGAAATTTCGTGCCAATACTCCTTTAGCAGGTGCATTAGCCCTTCGCACGCCCGATTTCTTGGCCAATCCCCCACGTGGGTATGTGCCATGTCAGCGGCCAGGCTGCGCGCGCCCAACTCCACGTGCGCGGACATCGCCGGTGGACGCATGTTCAGGGTCGCTTAAGAAGTGGCATTCGCACTTAAAGTAAAGGAAGTGCACTGGGGGTATGTCTGATACGACCAAGCGACCAAGCGACTGTGGTTACTGGAGCTCACGTTGACGTCGCTCGAGTCGCTAACGTGGTGTGACGTCACCAAACTTTGTTATGCTGGCAATTCACTGACGTCATGGTTAGTGGCGCTAGCGATGGGTCCTAATTTCCAGAAGCGCTTTTAGGTGCTTTTTAGAAATGAAATAAAATATATATTAGGCGCTTGCTGTACCCGGAACGTCGTGTTGAGGGTCCTTGCATACAGAGAAGCCTACAGCAGCCTTTTTACAGACTTAAAATTTGGTGGCACAACACCTTTAAGGAAAAGTAACGTACGCGAGCAATTCCAGGAGCGCATAGTGAAATGGTGAGGTGAGCCCTCTCCCCCACCACCCTTAAACCACGATTTCAAACCACTCCAGAATTCACTTAAGCTTGCCACCAGTAATGTTGTGAGTCACACCTACGCAAAACGCAGATGTTGGACACTCAACTTACTTGAAGACCATACTATCGACGTCGCCTATCTACAGGAAACCAAAATCGCAAATACGGCACACCCAAAGAACTTCGCTGAGTTCTTCAGAAACAAATATTGGTGCTTTTTTACCGTGGCGGGTGTCCCCAGGGGGGGGGGGAGGGGGGGGGGTTCAGCCATTCTCATTAAAAAGCAACAACGTGTAAAAATTGTCGACTGCAAACTGGCGAGAGATAGCCGCTTTTGCGTGGCCGATGCGATCATGGGGAGGAAGCTAACCTGTTTCCTGTGCACTTATGCCTCCAAAGACTCCCCCGCGGGCCCAGTTGTTTGATGTACTCTGCTCTCTCCTGCCATCCCTCGGAAACGTGTTTCTTGTGGGTGACTTTAACTGCAGCTTAAATGCAGGGGACCGGTCAGAGAGAAGAGGCAAGGCAGGCCCATCGGCCGGAACATTAAATCCGCACTATAAAGCTCCATTTTGGTAGATGCTTCCTTAAAGCAGGAACAGAATACAGTGCACTATGCGCGTTGGCGTGGCCAGTAGCAGGCCAACTTCGACCGCATTTATATTCCTGTAGATTTGTTGTGACAGGTGGCCCGCTACGAGAATACACCAGTCCCCTTTTGCGCCCACGGGCTCGTTACTTCCGATGTCCAACTTGGCCACACTTTGGCTGCTCCAAGAGCGTGTAAGCGTTGGATAATGAATGCCATCGTGATAAAAACACTTTGTTTATCGTGCTTATCGAAACAATCACTCCAGAAATCGAAAATCTCAAATTAGGTGCTCTAGCCACGACTACCTGGAAACAGCTTTGTTGAGGGGGGACGCGGGTTCTAAAATGGCCAAAAATTAGTAAAAAACGTGTTTTGAGACAAATACATTTTTATGTGACGTTGAGAGCATCTCTTGTCGGCGGCCCTGTCCTTCCTGCGTGCGTCCGTCGTTGGCGTCCGCACTCTCCTGCGTCCGCACTCCCCCTCTCCTCTCCGATAGCGAACACTTTCTCGCGAGGGGCATTGGATTGGGTTCGATTGGCTTGGCTTGGATTGGATTGGATTTGGATTGGATTGGATGAAAGTGGATTGTGTTGCGTCATAGCCGCGGCAGACGCACTGGCACCGGCGCGTGCCCAGGTCAGAGCGAACACTCACTCTCTCAACATCTGCGGCCCAGCGCGCTCTCACTCCGCCGGTTTGCGGCAGGGCACGTGGTGCTGCGCATGTGCAGTACTCTCTCTCTCTCCGCGGACTCCTCTCCTTCGGGCGCGCTGCGCATATAACCGGTAAGCCGCTCTCCGGCGGCCTTTCGGTCGACGGTTGCTCTCCGCTTGCGCTTGAACCCTCCTCAGCATCGCATCACACCAGGGTTCCCGCGAGGGGAGCTGGGCGTAATTTTTGAAGCCTTTGTAACTTCGGGAACCTGCTCTAAAAGTTGCACAGCTGAATTCGATCGAAAAGTGTTCAAAAATAAACTTTGTAAACACGACGGCGACCCGAAATTGTTGAAAATCAGGATAGAAATGATTGAACTTTGCGCGCGCGCCATGCGCGAAGGAGACGACCGGTGGCAGCCATGTAGGACGCATTTTGAAGGTGGTTTCTTTGTGCGTACATTGAAAATTCTTATAATGGCGTAGCATGGCGACGGCCCTCGCCCTCGCTATTTTTCAAAAGGTCGCTTACGAACCCCTGATTGGCCAGACCGCGCGCGCGCGAGATGAACCCCTCGTATCGTGGGCGGCGCCGCGAACCCGGCGGCTTTTGCGTTTGTAATAAAAGCCTGATCAGGGCTAGTTGGTTCAACATACTGCTAAAGTTTGAGGCCCTGAACAACGGGGACCAGAAGAAGCACGGCGCCTTGTCTGTGTCTCCGTGTTTGTTCTGGTCCCCATTGTTTATCGGCTCAAATTATTTGAGTCTGCCTTTGAATTTTTGGTTTCCTTTCCTTGCGTTCACCTCCACGGTAGTTTTTCTCCACGTGTCTTTTTCTCTCTGCTGCTGCAATTTTGTGCAACATCTTCTTTTTCTTGCTACAATGCCGGGAGATGTTCGCATAAAAAGAACTATGCGTAAAGCGTACGAGAAGCGGCGGAAACGTGCGTGAAACGTGGGGAAGAAGACGGAATTGACGACACCGCCTGTTGCGTCTGAGGCTTTTCAGAGTCTCCGGCCGTGGCAGGTTGCAGTGCTTCAGCGAATCCGGCTCCTCGAGTGCCAATCAGGACTGCAGCCAAACCGTGTTTTACACCGCTGGTGAATCTGCCGAGCATGCTAAACATGCGTTGGATGTGAAGAATCATTTGGTGTCGCAGTCGCTGACAGGGCGCATGTTCAAACGTTTGGACAGAGAACCAGCGAGCGAAAGCTTGGAAAGTGGCACGGAATTTGCCATCGTGGACTTGAACGTGATAAACTAGTTCTTCGGGCTCGTGTCCTGTCCCGGGTGCGGCTGGAGAACCTTGACTATTTCCAAGGGCCAAGAAAAGGATCACGGAAAAAGCTTGTGGGCTGTGCGGGCTGTGGTCTGTGCGAAGAAGTCAGCATGTGGGCTGTGCGAAGAACGGTTTTCTTCTCCGAGGCAGGCTGGTGTGGCCAAGATAGCACCCTTTGAGGCGAATGCTCGCGGCATGAAAGGTATGCAAAGCATCGGAAAGGGAGCGACAGCTCTCAGTGAGTTTTTGCCGCAATGAACATTTACCACCACGACCTGCACGACAAGACGAACCAGGGCCACATGTGCAAAATTGTGCAAGCCTGCAATGCGGTGGCTAGTGAGCGCGAGGCAGCGAGTGTTTCCCTCATCATAGAACTTCATTCCGAGTTTGAAACGCACCAGGAAACATCTCTTACTCCACCTGGCTGGCACGCGGACGGAGCTCCCGCATCTTTGTTGGATGTATCATAGAGATCTATACTGGTCTCGTCATAGACCACATCGTCCTGTCCAGTTTCTCCCTGGGCTGTTCGACTGGTCCAAAACCAGAAAAAGAAGAGTGGCTCACAACACACGCTCCCGTGTGTGCAGATGGAGCTTTCGTAACGTTCCGGCGTTCTCTGGAGAAGTGCAAGCTGCGCGACACCACCTTGCTGTCCTATGGAGACAGCCGGACGTTTCATGCCCTGGTACAGAACACTGTCTACGGCTTCGTAAAAGCCCTGAAGAAAGATTCTATCAATCGGATAGGAGCTGCCTTGCCTGCTCTTCTGAACAAATTGAGGGCCCAGGGTGAGCCACTTGGAGGCAAAGGAAGGCACACATAAGACCGCATCAAGAAGATAACAAACTAGGCTACGCCCTGAGGAGCCACAAGCACGATGTGCCAAGCGAGCAGCGAGCAGTAGGGGCCACATACTTGCAGCACGTGTCGTCGACCAATGAGGCGCCCAAGCATTGCCTGTGTCCCGAGGGACCGGAGTGCTGGTGTAAGTACAACCGAGCCTTGGCCAAGAATGGGGTTCCTCCCCCTCACAGGAACCGCCGGCCTGACTTCGTGTGCAAGGCGCTGGAGCCTGTCTTCGCACGCCTCCGTGATGAAGCCCGGCACGAGCGATGTAGTGGTGGCCTCATCCAAAACTCCAACGAAAGCCTGAATACCATGATCTGGGAGCAGACCCCAAAAAGTCAATACGCGTCGCTGTGCAACATCGAGAGGGCAGTGGCGGAAGCACTCAGCTGCTTCCACCAGGACCTTACCAGCAGAAACGTGGAAGTGGCAGAGAACCTCGGCTACAGTGCAGGAAGTTGTTTGGTGCGGCGCAGCCTTGAGAAAGAGCAGGACAAGCTTCAGAGGTCGCAGAAGAATCACTCCCACAGTACTGCCACCAAAGCAAAGCTGGTTAGGCGACACGGGCCTGCTGGAGACTCCTCCTATAGGCCTTGTCTGCTCTAAATCCGAGTTTGTAGCAGAACTTTCTACAGCTACATAACAGTGCTATTTGTGTTGGAGCTGTGCTGCAGCAATGGTGGCTGTGATCAGAAACTTCTAGTGCATTTTCATTTTGTTTTTTCTTGCGAAATTGTTTTCTGCCTTCGAGCTGTTTTGTATTTTTCTCTTCAGCAATAGTGATAAGACTGGTATCGTTGCATTCGTAAGCCAGTGCTCTAGCAGGTGCCGCTATTTGTACAACCCCAGTGTTTTTCACAAAATTGCAATATCCAGCTATGGCCATGCAGTTTTTAGTTTTCAGGGATCCCTCTCCCCCTTACGGGTGCTTTTTATCTTGCAGTCGAGCTATGATGATAGGACTGGTATCACTGCATTCGCATTGAATTGCTCTAGCAGGTGATGCTATTTGTATAACCCTAGCATTGCTTAGAAAATTTTTATTTCTCTCTCTGTCCGCCTATAAGCCAATATAAGTAATGATGTGGTAATTGTATAGAAATTATTTGTATAAAATGTTCACTTTTTTATACTTTGCGAAAGCTTTTGAAATTAATAAAAATACCACAGCCTAGCAGAGTACACCTTTGGCATTGTGTCCATATAATTCATTTTTGAGCTCGACAAAGCGAAATTGCTCTAAACCGCCGTAAGAAATGCCTCGAGCGCAGCCTTTTGGAAACCCCTCGGGCGCTTGTCGAGGTCGAAGAGAAAGAACCAGCCGAATTCGAAAAGGACATCCAATTCGTAAAACAAGAATTGTGGGACGAGCTGGAGCGATGCTTCTGCGAAGCACTCGTCTGCAGTCGGGAAATGCTGGTTGAGCATGAGGCATAACGGTCAAAATTCTCTCAAACCTTCGACAGAGAACGCAGTGCTAAAAAACCTTAGTCAGGTTGAATACAAAGGCGTTCTTCCCTCCAGGAGCGGGAAAATGGCTTTTGCCTTCTCCGAACACTTTTCCCGAGTATTCAGTACCGACAAAGATCCAGAATACTTCCCCTAAGAAATACTACAACACATCCCGAAAGTGTGAGAGGATATTAGGAAACAATAAATATGCCGATATGCCCATAATACCCTCTGAGATAGATCAGACAAGTCATCATGATGATCATCATTATCACCAGCCTATCTACGCCCACTGCAGGACAACGGCCTATCCCATTATTCTCCAATTACCCCGTTCCTGTGCCAACTGTGATCAATTTATCCCCGCAACCGTCTTGATCTCACCTGCCCATCTAACTGTTTGCCGCCCGCTGCAACGCTTGCCTTCTCTAGGGATCCATTCTGTTACCCTCATCAGACGATTAAAGAGGCGCAAATAAGCAAGTCTCCAAACCCATGTGTAATCGTCGCAGAGTTCTACTCAACATTCCGCAAATAACTTAGCCCCATCCTCGCGAGTGTCTCTGGAGGGGAGGCATTTTCCCAACCATTCATGCGGGCCAGTCATCTGGTTATCTCACTAAAAAATCATTAACACAATCCACCCCAGGTGTGAATGACTTTTGCCCCATCAGCTTACTACAAAGTACTCACCAAGATCCTGGCCAAGCCATTTGAGGCGGCACTGGGGGGCGTTGTAGGGAACCATCAGAATTGTGTTTCCGAAGGTTGCACTATCATCACCGATGAAATCGAGGCTTCGACGCACGCCCGTCTGGTCGGGAATGACACTGAAGTACATAATAAAGAATACGCCCACCACCAAAGAAAATAAAACAATGACGTTTCGGCATCCCGAACGGGAGCCTTGTTCACGGTGAACAAGGCTCCCGTTCGGGGTGCCGAAACGTCATTGTTTTATTTCTTTGGTGGTCGGCGTATTCTTTATTATGTACTTCAGTATCATCACCGACTTACATAAGGTGAGGAACGCGTGCGCTGCGGCAGCGCTGGGCAGCAACAACGGCAGCGGCCACCCCAACCGCAACGAGACGGCGGACTGCGCTCACAAACCGCGGCGGCGGCTCGCCCGGTGCACCCCCCCCCCCCCCACAACCGGGATTCCCCCCCCCCCCCCCCCCCTCAGCGGCCACGACGGACGGAGAACGGCAAGGCGATGGCGGCTGCCAGGAAATCGAACAGCAGGAGCCCCTCGTCGAGTATGCCGAGGTCCTGCGCTAGTATCTACGCAAACGTCGGACTATACCGCAACCTCACCCGGGACTGACGAGGGCGCAGGCAGTGCTCTTCCGGCAGTTGCAGATCAGATCGGTAATCACGCCGGCACTCGCGTGCCACGTGTGCCCGAACATTTATGAAAGTGACGTCTGCAGTGTGTGCGCGAATGCCAGAGCAACTCTGACCCACATCATATGGGACTGTTCTCGCTACCCAACGGAAGCGGCCGCGCCACAGGGGCGGCTGCCGGATTCCATCGCACGAGCGGTAGCATCGTCAGACCTGATGGAGCAGCTGCAAGCCGTCCAGCAGCTCGAGGCGGCTCTCGCGAGGCAGAAGCTCGGGGGGGTGCTGACGGAGGGCTCGAGGGGACATCCCCGAAGGCCACTCACTCGCCGAACCGGCGGACGCCTGCGGGGCAATGCTTCGAGGACGCCCTAGGCAGCGTCGAGACTCGGGCTGGCTCCGCGGAGCCTTTGCTCGTCCCTCCTGCAGGCGAACATTCAGTAAAGTCTTTTCTCTTTCTCTGTCTCTCTATTCTGTTGGCAGACCTCCAACTGGACTTAAGGAAAGCTTTTGACCTAGCGAACAGCCCCTATGTACTTACTCTTCTAGTCACTTAGGGATTGGAGACGTAATGCTCGAGTGGATAAAGACTTATTACAAAAGCATTACCCTGCTTTAAACGGTTGGCTCGGCGTCCTCATATGAGTGCACAGCTTGTGCCGGAAGGCTGCTGCGTCAGACACAATCAGAGGCCTTAACCTCGAGGAGGAGAAATTGCAAGTTCTGGCCTATGCGGACAATGTGGCCTTCTGCACATCTTCGGCTCAGGCAGGTGACGTGGTATAGCTGGCTGGTCGCTTCGGCTGCTTCTTGGTGGAATAAATAAACATATCCAAGTCAGGGGGAGCTTGGCTTGGGAAGTGGGTTTACAAGCCTCCAAAGCTTTAAATGCAGAGCATTTCAGTAGCTCACGATGTCACGCGCGTTGACGTCGTAGTCGTAGTCCGCATCGCTCCCCTACACTATATAAAAAATAATACATACCGGCGCCAGGTTTTGATCCCACTACTCTGCGGGCGGAACGCAAGGTACATGGTGCTCTACCCACTGCGCCACAAAGCCGACACAGATTAGAAGGTTACGAACACGCCTATAAGACCGTTCCATCGGGCGAGGGGGAAACGTACTCTCGTATTCAGCGGCCGCGGCGCGCGGCCGCCTTTCCTTCTCTCTGGAGTGGGCGCGCGATCACGGCGGCCCCGGCGCGGCTGCTCCTTTGCCTTGACTACGCTTAGTAGGCATCGCGAGGGCGGGTTTACCACTAATTTGCGCATTCTTTTAATTAAATGTTGCTAATAAATGAGCCAGACTAGCAGCTTGTGAGTTTCACACTTTAAAGCACACAAAAGTTTTGGCAATTTTGTTCTTCTGAGCTCTTAGTGTCCTACCTTGGAGTAGTGGCACAAAATTCTTCTACCATCTTTCCAAACTAAAAGGGGTCATTGAAACTTACCTGTGCCGCAGATGGTATTAGTTCCATCCACCGTTGCTCCGGTCACATTGCAGCATACGCGGCTCCAAGTATTACGTGGGCTGGAGTTGGCGATTTTCACAGTGACTACTACCTCCCTAGGTTGTCCCTTTCCCCAGCCAATCTGAGCGGAAGGGGCAGGGGGCTACTGAAGGGGATTCCACCTCCCTTCTTCCCCCATCCCCGACTCGGGCAAAATAAAATTGTTCACTCACTCCCTACAGCAAAGAGTTCAGTGTATTACCCAAATGTGATGTCTCGTTGTCGGCAACAACAAACCTAGATAAAAGCAACGCAAAAAAGTGAACGCTTGTCTGGTCCAAACGACGGACACCTTATAATAAGTTGGCGAACAGCGGACGTTCTCCAGGGGCTGTGCTGTTCATTTTATTTATTTTGTACATTAGTTGCATGGCTAAATTGTGCTGCAGAGCAGCTTGAAATTCTAAAGAGAGGAAGTTTTGTTTATAGTTGGCGGCACTGTTGATATATCGATAATATTTATTACAAACTATGTAATATGTACACCTGAAACTCCCTGTATTAAACCCTGAAAGGATGTGAAACCAGAAGTCTGTTACACTGACGTCGACACGCGCTTCTGTTTGTTGTCCATGGGCGCCGTGTGTATCACGGCTAGATCGTTTTAATAAACATTAGTCTTTGCAGTAAAGAGATAAAAATACCCGCTTTACGTGATCCCGGGCACACACACGCAAACAAAAAAATTGTGATGAAGGTACTGCAAAAGTGTTCGACATGGCATTCGTTTACCCACCGCTGTACAAAGCTACCTGGAAGCGAATTTCAGCTCCACCACAGCCTTAAAAGCCGCCATTTAAGCCAGATCGCTTAAACTGGTCCAATGCAACAACTTTCCCTTTTAAAGTATATTACGGTAAAAGAACGTACAAAACGCTACAACGGATAATTCCCGAGCCACCGTAGGCGCCCATGTGCCGCGGAGCAAACGGCCCAAGCCAGCAACCGGCCAGCTACGAGAGGGCGCTGCGCACGCAAGATGGCGGCGCCCTCGTTGGAACGGTCAACCGTCGGCCACAGGTGCGCCCTCTCCCCCGCGTCCTCCTCGCCTTCTCTCCGCTCGCAACACACCCTCTCTCGCCGCGTTCGGTTCGGGTGCACAACAGGTGGGGACGTGCGCAAACACCCTATCTCGCCGCGTTGGGTTCGCGCTGATCAACAGTCGGTTCACGCCGCAAGAACAGGTGGGGGCGCTCGCTCTCGCGCTCTCTCGCCGCGGTCGGTTCGCGTTTAACCACATATGTCATTCGCGCGCGCTCCGGTCGCTAACATCTGTGGCGTGATCGGGACGTCAACATCACGCGTTCGTGTGGTGACGCGATTTCGGCGCTATAACAATTTCTCGCGAGGGGCATTGGACTGGATTCGATTGGATTGGCTTGGATTGGTTTGGCTTGGCTTGCTGTGGATTGGATTGGATTGGTTTGGATTTGGATTGGATTCGATTAAAGTGGATTATGTTGGATTGTGTGCGTCATAGCCACGCCACGTTGCGTCATAGCCGTTCCACGTTGCGTCATAGCCACGGCAGGGGGTTCACGGCACGTTTCACGTTTCAACCATCGACTTCATCGACAATGTCTACGCTGAAAGAGGACAATTACAACAACAACAACCAATACGTAATCCATACGACTTGCAGGCGCGCCCTCCGCGGAAATGCTCTGCATTTGATCGTGCCCCTTGTGAGGGGGATGATTACTTTTTTTGGCATCAATTGTAAGGTGAATGTTGGAAACTACCTCAGTTTAAATCTCTACCTGGAGAAGGCGAGCTGTGCAAGATGGCGGATGAAACCGGTGGCTGCCAAGAGGAAACTCCAGACATTCCGG
Organism: Haemaphysalis longicornis; assembly: GCA_013339765.2. Classification (NCBI taxonomy): domain Eukaryota; kingdom Metazoa; phylum Arthropoda; class Arachnida; order Ixodida; family Ixodidae; genus Haemaphysalis; species Haemaphysalis longicornis. The sequence goes on along the minus strand of CM023450.1, from coordinate 237,700,068 downwards.
ACAAGGCACACCACCATTCCCTGAAAGGCACACGCCTGCTATCCCCTCGTGTAAGCTGGCATGTTGTTCGGAGCCAGCATCACTATAATTGACACCAGCTCAATAAACAACTTTACCGGTAATGGGCTGCTCACCCCTGGCATTCAACGTACGAACACATGTGTCGCCCCAACCTGTTTTAGAGTCTAAAGAAGGGAGGAGTGGGCCTCGTAAATGTACAGCTCAAGCTGATCATACAGCACTTCTTGTACTTCCGCAACCAGCCGGGCTCTTTCCATCGCGCGGCTTTACCGTGGCTTTGCTCTGCACAACTAAGCAGCTGGCTCACCACGTCAGAGGGCCGGAACCACAATCTGAGTCACACTGGTTTGTACAATGAGGTTGCCACTGCCCTCGTAACATTGGAGGATCAGTTTTCAAGGAATTACCTCCTCACCGCTAAGCCACAAAAGCTTTACTGGTTTAAGCCACTTTAATGACATTGTTCATACTGTTCCCGCGCCGGTTCAGATCAGACTGTTTGCGATGATTGTGTGCTGTTTAATGAAATCACTTCCCATGACGACCAGCTCTTGCTAAACACTAACCTCCATAATATCTTTGCATGGTGCGAGCAATGTAAGATGAGGTTAAACACAGACAAAACCATCTTTATGCAAGTAAGCAACAAAAAACTATTTTACCATTTACCTCTGCCTAAGACACCATACTCCGCATTCATAAAGCCATAGTGAAAGCGAAGAGCACCGCCTAAACTCGCACCATAGTCGGAATCTATATAAAGAAAGCTTTCGGCACCATCTCTCAAGAGTGAATAAACGAAAAAGCAAAACGCAAGAAATTAGGACCAAGAAATATCCAGTATGCTAGAACTTTCCTTACTAACCGGCTTGTCCCAAGGTGTCATACTCTCTACAACTCTGTTTAGCATGGCCATGAGTGATCTTCCGCCCCTTGTGACTGCTATCCCGGGACTAAAACATGCCATTTATGCCGATGATATCACCCTTTGGTGTTACACGGGCTCTCCTGGCACTCAACAAGAGACGCTGTAGCGAGGCACAGACGCAGTCACTCAATACACGGCATCTATGAGACTGGTATACACTTCTGAGAAGAGAGAGTACACGGTTGTCATCAACTCCTACAACGCTCCCGCAAACAATAACCGGGGACTCATCAGGCTGCACTTAAACAGCAAAGCAATTCCTCGAAAACACTCGATACGGATCCTCGGCTTTTACGTAGATCAGGACAGCACAGGTACAACCTGGCCGAAAAAAATCACTACTCAAGCGAACCAGATACTCCAAATGATAAATAGGGTGTCCCGCAGCAGTTATGGTTTAAAAGAACATGAAGGTCGCAAGGTGGTGGAAGCTCTCCTTATTTCACGGATCATGTACTGCCTCCCTTACTGCTTTCTGATAAAAACTCAGTGCACAACACTCGAAGTAATTCTCTGCAACGCCACCCGTATCGCAAGAGGAACCCAATATTCACCCAAAATGACCTACTATATGCCACAGGCATGCTGAATACTCTCAGTGAGGAGATTAGCATGCAAACACCTTGTCAAAACCCAAAGACTACAAACGTTGCCTCCAGGTCATGTTAACCTTCTTGATCTGGGCCATAACATCTCGCAGCTCCAGCATATTCCACCAGAGCCGCCAACATGGTCCGGTCCAGCTAATATAACCTTGTAGCCCATACCCAAAAATATGGGTCCACACCGGGCAAGTCGCCGTGATGACAGGGCAAACCGCCACAACAGGAAGACATTTTCTCCAGGAACAACGGTTCCTGGGGAAAATGTCCCCATCAGACTGAAAAAAAGTAAACACTCCCCCCTCGCGAGGGCACGACCAAATGCAGAGTATTTCCGCGGGGGGCGCGCCTGCAAGTCGTGTGGATTACGTATTGGTTGTTGTTGTTGTAATTGTTGTCTTCCAGCGTAGACATTATCGATGAAGTCGATGGTGAAACGTGAAAGTGCCGTGAACCCCCTGCCGTGGCTATGACGCAACGTGGCGCGGCTATGACGCAACACAATCCAACACAATCCACTTTAATCCAATCCAAATCAATCCAAGCCAAGCCAAGCCAATCCAAGCCAATCCAATCGAAATCCAATTCAATGCCCCTCGCGAGAAAGTGTTATAGCGCCGAAATCGCGCCACCACACGAACGCGTGATGTTGACGTCACGATCACGCCACAGATGTTAGCGACCGGAGCGCGCGCGAACCACATATGTGGTTTAAGCGCGAACCGACCGCGGCGAGAGAGCGCGATGCGAGCGCTCCCACCTGTTCTTGCGCGCGAACCGGCTGTTGCTCAGCGCGAACCCAACGCGGCGAGACAGGGTGCTGCGCACGTCCCCACCTGTTGTGCGCCCCGAACCGAACGCGGCGAGAGAGGGTGTTGCGAGCGGAGAGAAGGCCAGGAGGACCCGGGGGAGAGGGCGCACCTGTGGCCGATGGTTGAATGCGTCAAGGATATAAGGCGCGTTCGTAACCTTCCATTCCCTGTCGGCTTTGTGGCGCAGTGGGTAGAGCACCATGTACCCTTGCGTTCGGCCCGCAGAGTAGTGGGATCAAAACCTGGCGCCGGTAAGTATTATTTTTTTATATAGTGTAGGGGGAGCGATGCGGACTACGGCTACGGACGTCAACGCGGGCGACATCGTGAGTTACTGAAATGCTCTGCATTTGAAATTGACAACGTGTATATGTATTGAGGTGTAGGCAAAAGGCTCGGCCAATGCTCCTAAAGGACGGTGCAGCACCTGCTCACGATGGCCAAGGAAGAAACGACATAAGCAGAAGTTAAGAAAATGTGGTAGATACGTCGTGCCCCCCGCTACGAAGTATAAACAAAGCCCAATGTGGCAAACAGACAACGCTCAGGCTATGAGGCTGGACCTCATTTCTAAGTCTCTAGCCTAACTGTGGCCATCAACTTAAGGCTTTTTGCCAACCTCGAAGTTGAGGCCAGCCAGACGAAAAAAAAACACGTGGCGGATGCACGTTCACCTGTTCCTTGCTCAGGAAGTTCGACTAAGCGTTGCCGTTGTTGCACTAAGTGATAAGGAATCAGGTTTGTCTGGACCACACTGAATTAACGCAACCTGACCATATAGAAACACCAAGATTTAAAGGTCTTCCAAGGACGAAAAAGAATTCCAGAAATATCAAGAACTTGAAAACGCAACCTTATATTTTAAGTTTTAAAGTATCTAGGTTGCACTGTGATCTATGTTGATGGACATGAGCAGCATCGAAATGACTTTTACTTGTTCTTGCAACGTGCTCCATCAATAGTCCTAATCATTTGCTGACAGGTGGTTTAGTTGATCACTATTAGGAACATTAGCCAACGCGTTGAGTGATCAGAGGGAGTGTGCAATTGAAAACATTGCTTTTCAATTAGCACTACATATAAAGTGTGTCGCTGTCGAAGAACGAAGGGGTGTGGTACCTCTGCTGGCAGACTGCATCTCCATTCGGAATGAGCAAGGGCGGCAGAGAGAGAGAGAGAGAAAATGACTTATATGTGAAATAAATATCCTGCGGAGGTGGGTTCAAGTGCGACGCAGGGCACCCCCACCCCGACTATACTGTCGTCCTCAGCGACGATGCCTCGGCCCGGGCTTCCGCGCGGGCGGCGCCACAAAGGTCTCTGGGGGTCACCCCCGTTTCCCCTCGCCTGCGCCTCCCTGCTGAGACGCTCGCTGGGACTCCCCGATCTCCTCTAGCGTGTTGTGGACGCCCAGCTCCAGCAGCTTCTGCGTGCTGGCGCTGTTCAGGAGCCCCAGCGCCGCCTTGTACGTCTTGCGGATCGCCGCGTTGATGCGGTCCTCTCGTTGCGCTTCCACGGGTGAAAGGCGCCACGTAGGCAACGTGGCTCGTGGCGAAGGACCGCACCACAACCGCAAACAGGCTCTCCTCCTTCATGCCGTTGTATCTGTTGGCCACCCGCTTGATCAGTTTGGTGGCCATTCCCATCTTTGTGATTACTCTCTCCACCGTGGCTCCGTTGCCGCCGTTCGCCTCCAGCAGCATCCCGAGCACTCGCAGCTTGCTGACTCTGGGGATCTCCGTCCCATCGCACGTGAACAACTTGATCTTACTCGCCTCTTCCTCGGCTCTCTTGCGGTACCTGCCCGGCGGTGGAATCACCAGCAACTCGGACTTTTGCGGGGAGCACTTAGTCCGGTGCCCGCCAGCTGCTGTTCGATCGCCGCTATCGCCTCCTGCAGCGAAATCTCGATAAGGCCGTCGCTCCCCCCGGGGAACCCCACAGCGTAATGTCGTCTGCATATATCGTGTGTCGAACCTGCGGGATCTCCGAGAGGCGTTTGGCCACACCGATCATCACCAGGTTGAACAGCACCGGCGAGATCACCGCCTCCCTGGGGGGTACCCACGTTGCCCAGCTCTCTCCCGGCAGCTCCAGGTCCCCCGCTTGTAGTTTCCACCCCGTCCGAGGCGACAGAAAGTCGCGGATGTAGTCGTGGGACCTCTTGCCCAGACCCAGTTCCGAAACCTGCGCCAATTGGCCGAGTGCCTGACTTATCGAAAGCACCTATGCAGGTCCAGGCCCAGCACGGCTCTGTTGTCCTGCGGACGTTGTCGGACGCTCTAGTATCTCGTTGCTGCAGTTGTATCATTGCGTCCCTGCGTGCTGAGCCTCTCTCGGAACCCTAGCATCGAGTCCGGGTAGAGGCCCTTCTCTTCCAGATACCGCTGCCATCTGTTGTTCAACACGTGCTCCAGGACTTTCCCGACGCACGACGTGAGGGAAATCGGCCGCATGTTCTCGATACCGGGCGGCTTACCCGGCTTGGGTATCAGTATTGTCTTGGCCGCCTTCCACTGCCTCGGCAGTCTTCCCTCGCGCCAGCATCGGTTGAAATACCCCGTCAGCGCTTCTGTCGGCCCGTCGCCCAGGTTTCGCAGGGCTTTATTGGTGATTCCGTCGGGGCCCGCCGCGGACTTGCAGTTGAGGTTCTGCAGCGCCGCGCGGACCTCCCACTCCTCAATGTCGCGGTCCAGGTCCGGGTTGCTCGGGCCTCTGTAGCCGCCGTGGCTCTCGCTGGGAGTGGTAGGGAGATATTTATCGTTGAGCCGTTTACACGTCTCTTCCTTCCCCAACTTCTTCGTCGCGCAGTGCATGGTCTGGGCGAGTCGGTGCTGCTGGTAACTCTTGCTGTTGGTATCGTCCAGCAAGTGCCTCAGTAGTTTCCATGTGCGGCTCTGGTGGAGCTGCCCGTCCGCCTCTCTGCAGATGGCGTGCCACTGCTGGGTGCACAGCTGGCGACTGTATCGCTCTATCTCCCTGCCGATCTCGGCGGCCTTCTTCCTGAGATTCCTGTTGTTTCTGTTCTTACGCCAGCGCCTCTGCAGGGCCTGTTGGCCTCTATCAGCTGCGCCAGGCGGCTGTCCATTTTCTGTACTTCTTCGTCGGTCTCCAGCTCCGTGGTCGCTCCCTTGATCTTGCGCTTCAGGGCGTCCGACCAGCTCTCGATGTCTGCGATTTCCTCGCCGAGCTCCTCGCTCTCCTCTCGGAAGCGATCCCAGTTCGTGAGCTTGTGTTTGCGCTTGCCCCTGCCGACCTCGTCTGCCGACGCCGGCAGGTCCAGCTCGATTATGAAGTGGTCGCTCCCGACGTTCTGCCCCGTGTTCTTCCATGCCACCCCGCCTCTGGCCTCCTTCCTCTTGCGGACGAAGGACAGGTCCGGGCTGGTGTCGTGGGTTATCGACGTGCCGATGCGTGTGGGTGCCGCTTCGTCCGAATACAGGACGAACCGGCCTCCTCCGCCGCCTCGAGCAGGGCCTTCCCCTTCGCCGTCGTGCGGCTGTACCCGAGCTCCTTGTGTGCGGCGTTAAAATCGCCGCACATCGCCACCGTGTCTCTGCCAGCGAGCTTCAGCATCTTATGCACGGCCGTCTTGAACTTCTGCTGCCTGTGGCACGGATTGCTGTATACGTTGAGAAAGTACACCGACTTCCTTTTTTCTTTTTTCCGATCACTACTTCGGTCGCGCAGTACTCGATGGCGCTGCGCCCGAGGAGGTCGTCGTGCTTGACGAACGTTATCCCCTTCCTGACGAACGTGCACACGCCCTGCGCCTCTCCCTTGCCTCTTTCTCTGGCGCTGGGAGGGCTGGCGTGCGCCCGGTAGCCCGGGAGGGACGGCGCGTTCTCGGCGTGGGTTTCCTGGACGAGGATCACGTCCGGGGGTCTCTCCAAACTCTTGATGTACTGCTGCAACACCGCCCGCCGACACTGGAACCCGTTCGCGTTCCAGTGCCACACTCTCAGGCTCGCTTTCGTTCGTGATTTATTGGCCATGGTTCGGTGTTGGTTGGTTCGCTTGTACGTACTGCCCCGGTGTGACCTCGTCTCCACCCAGCATCCTGTGAAGGTACTCCTGTATCTTATCGAGTCTCGCATTCACGTTCGCCTCGAAAGCGTCCATCCGCTTTTCCAGCCTGCTGATGCGTCCGGCGCACCTCCTTAGGCGTAGCTCCCAGCTCACGAGCCTCTGCTTCTGCGCCCCTTGTGTTCCTTCTTCCCCTCAAGGCGGGTCCTGATCTTCGTCCATCTCGGTTTCCGTTTTGACCGCGTCGCTCTGACCTTCGCGCTTCTGCAGCGCCTTCATCTTCGTCGGAGGCTCCGCCTCTTCTTCCTTTTGCGCCGGCCTCGCCGGCTGCTGCGGGCCGACGCTCCTCGGATCTTGTCATCGCTCCGCCACGTGGCTCCTGTTCTCTTCCAGAACTTTCTAGTAACTTTATCGCCCGCTCGAGCTTTTGGCTGAGGCTCGCGTTTTTTCCCCTTTCAGCGCGGCTACCTGCTCTTGCAGTCTGTCGACTCTTTCGTCACGAGGTTGCAACATCTCTCTCCGCTGCCGCGGTGACCTCGAACGCCTCCTTCCTTTCGGTGCGCCGGCGATCTCCGCCCACATCACGTGCTCGCGCGACTGTGACGTGGCTCTGGACGGCCTATCGCCGCTCTTCCCGCGCGTTTTCCTGGCCGCCGATTGGCTCCTGTCGTGGGCGCCTCGGCTTGCCGACCTGTTGCCGGGTCGTTGCTCCCGCTTCTTGCTGCCGCTGCGACCTCGCTGCTGCAGGAGCGGCGGGAATTCCCTCTCGCTTCTAGAAATTTCTTTCCTTGCTGACGAGGCATCTTTCGTCTGCTGGCGGCTCCACTGCCGCCGCCGCACCAAGTATGGCGTCTTGAAGCGGTTGCTGCAGCTTGCCGCCCCTGTCGGGTGAGCACCCCCGCACAATTTGCAGCGCGGTTTGCACGTTTCTGCGTGGTTCTCGCTCGGATTTTGCTTTCCGCACGCGAAACACACGTTCTTTTCGGGCTGCGGGCACACGTCCTGTCTGTGCCCCACTCCGCCGCAGCACTTGCAAACTTCGCGGTGTTGCCTATAAAGACTGCACCTAACGAGCACGGATCCGTATTTCACCGTCGTCGGCACTTTCTCGCCCTGAATAAGCACGACGATTGCCGACGATTTTCCGATCCTTCGGGCGTCTGTCGCCGCTGGATTGCAATCGTTCACGATGTTCTCTATTATTTCTTCCTGCGTGTCCTCCGTGGAGATGTTGCGAATAACGCCTTTTACCGTGCCGTTCGGCGCCGCCTGATAGGCATACACTTCGTACTCGCGGCTGCCGATCGTTAGAGCCTCGATTCTCGCGTATTTCGAGATTCTCTCCTCTGCGGGAGTGCTCACGATTATGATGTTTTGGCCACGTTGAGGCACACCGTGTCTTGCATGCCCGTCTCTCTTGCGATGCCCATGGCCACCATAATTGCGGTCGCCAACTCGGTCGGTCTGACCTTCCCTACCTGCAGTCCCCCTCTTGGTCTGATGATAATTTTGTGCTCTTCGCGGGGGATGCTGTTGGGCATTCTCGCCGCTCTCGACATGCTTGCATTCACCTTCTTCACGAATTTCTCCTTCGATTGTAGAGACGCGTTCGCATTTGCGGCGGGCTTACCGGTCGACGGTGGAGATCGCGGAGCCTCCGCTCGTCGCTGCTGTGGCTTCCTCCGCTGGGTCGTCCACTCCGCATGGTCGCCCGGTGAGAGCTCCTCGCCCGGCACCACCACGGCCGTCCGACCTCCGCTGCGGTCCAATTGTACTTGCATTTCCTCGTCCCGCTCTCCGCAGGCCTCCATGGTAGCTTCCTCGCTGAATCCCATCGATGCGGGCTCCCCTCCGGTCGACATCGGCTCGAGCGCCGTCGCCGACGGCCCGGCCTGGCCGTACTCGTACTAGGCCTAAGTTAGGTTTAGCTGAGCGGCCACGCCGCAAACATGAAAAGGGCCGTAAAATTGGGAAATTCGCAAGAACTCACCGGATTTTTGTTATTGCCAGGTCCGCTGAGCGAAGCCTAACACACTGATGAAAAATGGGCACTGTGGGACCAATTAGTCCGCAATTATGGCTCATTAACTGCGGAGCCGATGTAACACACGTCCGCTCGCTCCGGCTGCTCGCAGCACAGACCCCAAGGCGGCAGAGTGCGCACTTGATGATGCACTAATGTTCTTCCATGTGGTTGGCCAGGCCGTAGACAGCGCCGTAAGCTCTGTGGGGATGCGGGCACACGTCGGCTCGATGGCCCAGTTTGCCACAGGCCGAGCAAACCACGTGTTTTAACTTGTGGATGCAGCACCGAGTCACGGGTGTCCTGGTAGTCGATGTAGTGGTGTACCGGGAAGCCCGAAAACAATCACACATCTCCACACCTTGAACGATGCCGAGGGTGCGAAGCACTGGGACGGAAGTTCTATATTGCCTGTGTGATGAGCGTCAGCGTCCGTGCGTGCAGGGTGAACTCTCAGTTTTAAATGATTTTGAGGTGTAGTAAATGCACGGCAAATGACAAGCACCACCGGAAAGACAATTCGCATCCCAGTACTTTGCACCCTCGGCATCGTTCACGGCGTGGAGAAGTCTGATTGTATTGGCCCGGGTTTGGGCTGAATTGACACAAATAATCGCGCATTAAATGCTTAATTAATTGGTGTACGTGTGTGCGCTGTATATATACAGTGTTTAATAGACAATATTGGTGGTACGTTGTGACGAGTTCCGGGTTGCGTTTCCCCTTCATGATCACTGACTTGCAATGGGTGAAGTGCAGAGACAGTGGTTATTCGAGGGGGGCTAGATCGCAGTTGGCAAAGACGAGGTCAATGCACGTTCCCCTGACGGCCATCGGTTGATTCCGGAACGCGCTTATATACGCATTGCACCATAGTGCTATCTCGTGTAGCTCACTGTAGCCACTGCAGTTTCAACTTTAATTGCAACTGCTCTTTTACCGCGAATTATCGTTCACAGTTTATGGTTTTTGCTTTGTTTTTGTGTTTTGTGACCTTTGAAATTCGCGCTCTTTGCTACTGCAGTTTTTGGCGCTCTCTCCAGATGGCTCGCGGATGGTACTACAGTGCGCGCCGCTCTCGATAGGTGGCTTACCATGCTGTGCGCACGGGCAACTGCAGACAACGGCATGGACAATGTGGGGTCTTTAAGGGCTTCGCCCTTAAAAGAGGCGGGCAACGTGTTGGTCTGGCCTATCCGGCGAGCGGGCAGAGCTCTGGGGTAGCAGGGCTGCACCACTGCAGCGTGTATGTCTGCGGCAGAGGGGTTAGGAGGGATGCCCTTGACAGCGTTCTCTGGGCAGGCAATGTAGCCACGAGCGGAAAACACTGCGTCTTCCAAGGTCAGCGAAGGTGATGTGAGCGTACTTTTCTACTGGGTTAGGGTTAAGGGAGCTCAGGACCAGAAGGTTCTGCACCAGGTTCACGCTGAGGTGGTCTCCCCGCGTCTCGTCAAGCGGGCGTTGAAGAGGGTAGTCCCCGAGTGATTGCCGACGCTGAGCCCACCTCTAGGGCGGATGACAATTTTTATGTCGTCTTTAGGAAGAGGAGCCGGTCGATATTTTGGCACGGTTTTAGGCGGTGGCAGAGTTCGGGACATCGTGCCAGTACGGGACGACACGGCGGAGTGTGATGAGGATGCCGATGGCGTACCTTGGTGTGCTGAACCGGTAGCGGTGAGGGTGGCTTTGCTGGGCGCGACCGATCCTGTCGGGTCAGCATATTCTTGGGGAGGGATGGCTTCGCCTTCAATTACGGTTACCATCTTTACGGTGGCACCGACATGCTGGGTGGGATCGCCAGCCGCGTGTTGCTCAGGCGAAGAGGCCATAGCAGCCCTAGCAAAAATTCCATTTGAAATAATGCATTGGTCTTGTAGGTCAGGCTATTGGTCCGATAGATACTCAAATAGAACCAATACAAAATCTATTGCTCCAATAGAGTGACATGTTTTGGTTCAATTAATATTGATTCCATTGGTCCTAATGGGACCAATAGTAGGACCAATAGCTATTGGCCTAGTGCGACTAATAGCTATTGGTTGTATCAGCCCAATACACCAATAGGGGTCAAATACATTGGTCAAATACATTGCCCGGTGCTATTGGTTTGCAGGCACTAATAAAAAACTAGTGCCTTTCCACTCCGTGAAGAAGGATGACCTGCAAAGCTCGACGCAGTCCAAAGAGTGCACGAAACAAAACACGTTTATTGTACTCTGCGATGGAGAATACTTCCAAGCCCATTAGCTGTATGAACCCCTGAAGGATCCAACCTTTGTTCTTGCAGATAAACATGGAACTGCCTGTGGCCCTCCCGCGTCGTAAGCATCTTAGTGACTGTGTAAGGCCGGGTTCAGACTGAAGCCGCAACTGTCGTAATACCTTCAAAGAATGACGTCACTTCACGTCTCAGTCAACCCAAATGCGTGACATACCATTTTTTACATGCATAGATAACTTTTTGCGTCGGTAGTCTGAACATAGCCTAACCAACAAACCCAATCTGCTCTACCACTGACTCCCGACATCTCCCTTTGGGCCGTTTAACATCCGCGTTTAAGCCTCGTAACAGCACAACGGACATGCCATCCATCACTGTGGACATGAAACCAATAGTTTCGCGTGTACGCCCCACCTCCTCTCTCCCACTATTCTCCACTACAAACGGACGCACGCATAAACCGGCAACCGGTCAGCTGCGAGTGCTTTGAGGTTTAAGACGCCGTCGAAAATATCCCTTGAAAGCCCTCTGAAGAAATGATATTGGCTCACGCCGGCCTTCCAAGCGGGCAAGTTGCTCTTCATCCGGGAGGGATTCGCCGCTACTCGACGAGCTGAACTTCAGGCGTTAACGGCGGCGCTAGCAGCTTACCGTTGTTGTTGGGTTTGTGCGCCCATTCGCGTTTGTGTTCGGGCCAACGCTTCAATTCTTGCTCTTCCTCCTCCAAACGAACAGCATGCATCAGTCCCATAAATATTTAAACCTTGGAATCCCTTGAGCTCCATTCTCGCGTACGAACATGTGGCTGTCCGTCTTCCTTCCCCCCCTTACCCGAACCGCACCGCTCTCTAACCAGGCAACAGCAAACGATCCTGCGCAGAGTGCAGGCGGGATCGCTCGCGCACCAAACCCTGCTCCATCGAAAGTATCCCGAGTTACACGACGTCACCTGTCCTTTCTGCAAGCAGACTGAAGGCACCCTGTCGCACGTCATGGCTGAATGCACGTTCCTCAAGAGTCCACTTTCCCCCACTCCCTCCCCTACACCCCCCTATCGTACTTCCACTTCCCCACCCCCACTCCTTGAGCGATGGGAGACCTTGCTGTCCAGGCCCGCCCTGCCGACCAAGCTAGCCCTGGTGGCCAGGCGCCAGAATTGTTGGCGATATATGGGTCCCGTGAATAGGGAACCACCACCGTCTGGTGCCTGTGGGCACCACCAAATCTTTTGGGCTCAATAAATGTTGTTTCATCGTCACCAGATGCTGTTCTATCCTCTGCTAATCTAAACCATGCTACGTTTGCGTGGCATGGGAGGTTCAAACACGATATGCAATAACACGCTCGCTGCTGCCTTGTGCGGGGCTAATCCGAACCACGTGACGTCTGAGCAGGAGGTTCGAACACCATTTGCAGCATGCTGATTGCATGCGGCGGTGCACTGCGAGGTAGCAGCAGAGTAGCGCACGCCACCGTACGTTCGCTGATCACTCAAACACTTCCTGGGACGCAGCAGAAATGCACAGTGACCGAGAAGACTGCAGCTCGCGCTTCGCACACATTTCCTATCAGGCAGTGTGGTAATCGTCAGTGAATGTTTTACGCCCATCCATGCTTCTGTTTGTTTTCCGCAATCATGTGATAACCGCACTACCACAGTTATCTGGCGACTGCGCAACTTGAAAAAGGGGCATCGGTGGAGGCGAGGGTGAAAATAGTTGTGGAAGATGTGTCAGCAGGGGTGAGGAGGAACCCCGGAGCGGCATCGAGTAAATCGATGGCGCCGGAATAAAAACTGGGGGGGGGGGGCGGATGACGTTGGTTAGACAAATAGTGCTTTGCAGTAAAAGTAGAGCTGTTGGCTTTTTTTACGCGTTGTGCTGCTAAGCACAAGGAAGGGGGTGCAATCCCGGCCGCAGCGGTTGCTTTCCAGATCGAGCGAAAGGGAAAACCACCCACGTGTCGATCTCGCGTTGGGGCGCACGGTATACACTACCAGTGGTCAAAGTTAATGTGCAGCCCTGCGAGCAATGTTTCTGCCCTAGGACATTTCATTCTCGTTACCTGCAAGCATTTCGCATTTAGCACGCCTCAAAAATAATGTCCCTGTAGCACTGAAAAATTTCCTGGTAACAACGAGTTGTAGCCGCCGGCCCTCGGTGGATGCCCGCAATACTTGCGACAAACAAAAACGGCGCGCGTATGATTCTGTGCCTACAGTGGTTATACATTTTTTTGCGAGCGTCAGCTCTCGCATTCATAAGCATCCCCTCTATTTTTTTCTAATCTCGCTGTGCCGTGGAGCGGCCATATTTGGTTTGGGTGCCGATTCAACGGCCGATTCTTAGGATAGGTGTCGTGCTTCATATGTCTCCAGAAAACAAAGCCTGCAAAATCAAAATTACACCAAGATAATTAAGCCCGCATTATAAAATTTCGTTATAATTTTAATGTGACGTACATTAATTAAAACTGCTCAAAAGGGCTTTTCTGACCATATCAACCTTGCGGAGGTTTCGTATGCAAGACAAAGCCAAATGGCTCCTTCCATGTCCAGTGCTTCGGCACGATCCCCAGCGCAGGGGCGTTCATCTCAGCGGCCAGCCACCGTGTTTGTGAATTTTAGCGCACACACTGTATTTGTTAGTTTTAGAATTACGAGGATATCATCTGTGGAGCACTAGAGCGTAAACACACCTTCAACGTCACTCGTATTCAAGAATTCTTGTCTTCACGCATGGCGAGGTGACGAACGTGCATGCATTACGCTGCTCGGATTTTTGCATTTGAAGGTATGTATACATTTCTTTTCACCGTGAAGCCGTTGAAGCTTTTTATTTTCTGATAAATTTGTTATTAAAAATAGCAGAGCTGGTCAACAAGTGGCGCTTTCGTTTTTGGAAAAGCCACTATTGATGCAACCACGTGTGAACTGAGCACAAATTCATGTAGGACTTGGTGTTCCGAATAACGGCTGTGCATATAGCGTTTTGTACAGGTGAAACGAAGTGCCGCTGGTAATGTTGCATCCAGGTGGAATCGAAACGGAATGTCTAGCTTTCCGAGCACTCCTTCCACATCGGCGTACTCACGCTCCGTAGTTCATTCGGGTCTTGCGGCGTGCTGCCGAAGAGTCCTCGTTTATTTCACCTGTACGAAATGCTAGACACACTTATAAAAATGGACAATAGTGCGCAAGTTCCTAATTATTGCCATACTAATTTGCAGGTCTTGCAGCTCTGACTGGAGGAGTATATGCACCGCCAATACGACAGCCTGTGGGACATAGTTGAGCAATAAAGCTGCAGTCAACCAGCACTTACGGCGCTGTGGTATTTGAAGGATAGTGGGACCAGATTTTGTTCAGAAACGTGCCGAAGCAAGAGTAACATGGCCAAGTGAATCCATTGAACCAACGGCCTTGGCGTGCCTTTTGCCATATTGCCATTGGTTCTCCAGAGGGGCCCATGATACCAATACACCTATAGGCCAAGGCTGACGTACCAATACACCCTTAGGTACCAATACACCTATAGGACTAGGCCAATATACCAATACGACTATACACTGATACACCAATAGCTATTGGTATCAATAACCCAATAGGCTATTGGTTTTATCTATTGGTAATTTTTTCTAGGAAGCCATGGCACCAGCTCCACTAGGAACCTTAGCACCGAGATGTTTCTCTATGCCAGGGAGCGATTCGGCGTCAGCGCTTCGGGGCGCTGCGAGCGCGCGATCGTATCGAATGTGCAGCTCACCGGCTCCAAACATTTTCGTTCGGAACCCCAGAGTACTTCTTCGAACCTCCTATAATATCTCTCCACCGTCACCGGAAGGTAATCCGGTTCATCTGGATACCACATTTCGGCAGGTGGGCCCATCCAACATTTTTAGGGGCGATTTACGTCTCGACCGCGCCGGAGGCGTCTCTAGGCCTAACGGCCATGGCGCCTCCCGGTAGAAAGGACGGCCGACCCAGCACCGCAGCCGCAACCGTGGTGGACACCCAAACTGGATATGATCTTCACAGCATGGGTTGGACCTCCATCCCAACAATGGACAGCCCACTGGAGTTCCCCAATCCTTCAAGAGCGTCACGCTTACTGCCGCGGTCGCTCGTCGAGAGCAGGTGAGCAACGCACTTAGGGTGGATTCCACCGACGCAGCGTCCTTCTCCAAGGCTGCCGACCCGGAAGCTGGCGCCTGCTCCTCAACAATTTCGCCGCCTGCGACGCGCTATGCGTGCGCGCAGTGGGGGCACAAGATGTTTTTGTGGCATCCTCAACCCCTGCCGAAGCCGAAAGCAACGGACTTCGTCGTTGTGCTCAAAGCCCGGACTCAGCTGTCCCTCTCCGACGCTTTCCCCGAGAACGGGGCCGGTCGCGCGCTCATCGCCAACCTCGGAGCGACCGCGACACGGCTAGTCACTGTTGTGAAGGTGTGGGAACAAAATCTCATCTTAGTTTACACCTCGCACCCGCACATAGCGGACAAACTTATCGGTGAGCTTGCAGTTCCCTCACCCGCCTGACCGGTGCCCCTGTTCGGATACTTGCGCGCAGACACTCGACTCCTGTTATGAAGTGGTGACGGTGCGCAGCTCCGACACCGAAGCCGCACTGCGCGAGAGCCTTTACTGGCCTGAAGGCGAGATTCTACACGTCCGGCGACTGGCCACCTCTAGTAAGGTGGGCCTCACCTTTTCTGGCAAGGTGAAGCCCAGGTACGTCTCCTACGACGCCCTGGTGATCCCGGTGCAGCCGTACAAAAAATTGGGCCCATCTCCCCGCGAGGGGGACTCGCGTAAATGCGTCGCATAGGGGGTGGGTGTATTGCGTTAACGTTTAGGGTGTGGGGAGTTGGTGGTAGTGAATGCGTTGTATCAGCAGCTTCTTGACGTAGTTTGAATGAGTCAAGGATATAAGGCGCGTTCGTAGCCTTTCATTCTGTGTCGGTTTGCTGGCGCAGTGGGAAGAGCACCATGTACCTCGCGTTCCGCCCACAGGTAGTGAATGCGTTGTATCAGCAGTTTCTTGACGTAGTTTGAATGAGTCAAGGATATAAGGCGCGTTCTTAGCCTTTCATTCTGTGTCGGCTTTGTGGCGCAGTGGGTAGAGGACCATGTACCTTGCGTTCCGCCCGCAGGGTCGTGGGATTGAAACCAGGCGCCGAGAAGTATTATTTTTTATATAGTGTAGGGGGAGGGGTGCGGACCTGTTGAGAGCGAGGAGGGTAGCGTGATGTGAGAGAGGAGGAGGGGGGAGAGGACGCACCTTCGCGCCGAGCTGTTGCGGACGGACGGCGGACGCTACATGTGAGTTAAAGAAATACTCTGCATTTAAAAAACTGTGCCAGCCTGCTGCCGGTGTGGCTCTGTTGGACATCGACCCGACGCCTGTCCCGGCCCCAAACCTGACCTTTGCGGCATCTGCGGAAAGGCGCGGCCACTCACGGATGGCGCCCGTGCCCCACATGAGTGTACGCCCAGCTGGTTCCCACGACAACGGGGACCGGTGCTGTAAGGAACGCTACAGGGCTCCACCACCCAAGCCGTCCACTCTTCCATCGTAAGGTCAAGCCGGCCGCAAGAAGCGAAAGCGTCGACGCCACGTAACCCGCGAAAGTCGAGCTCTCGGGAATCGCCGCAGGGGGCTCAGCCTCCTGCCACCAACCCTGACCCGCCCCCGCGCCCTGGAGCGGTGGCTATCGGCCCTTCCCGGCGAGGGCCAACTCCGGACGGACCTACAGCCAAGAAGCCTAACACGGGGCAGGCTCCTCCCGCCCCATCCAAACCGAACCAGTCATCACCTGAGATCAAACCCGCTGCCCATAGGGATTCATCGTGGGCTGCCCGAATTCAGAAAGGATCCCAGGTGAGCGGCTCGGGTGGGGCATCCTTTTCGCCCACACCCTACGTGACCTCCCAACCCAAACCGCCAACCCCTTCCACTCCCAAACGAGAACAAATTGAATTCCGCAGGTAACAGGCCCAAGTTGCCTCGTTAACGGAGACGGTGGAGGCGCTTGCGAACCGCTCGTTCTCACCTAATTCGACACCTCTCGGGCAGGCGCCGGAGGCGATGAATAGTTCCCCCTCCGAACACAGGGTAACCGCTGCGAACCTCGGCCCGCTTGAGGAGCGCCTAAGCAACCTAGAGGCCCAGATGGCGTCCATAGGCACCACGATCGAGAATCGATTGGCTGCCGCCCTCCAAACCGCTTTTGACCACATCCCGGGCAAGATAGCGGTGCAGATGTCCCAACTCACTGTTAGCACCCGGCGTCCTGAGCTTAAGCGAGCATCTCGTTCCCGAGCATCCCGGCCCCTTTCCAAGGTTACCGAGGTGTACGAGCAGTCGGACAGTTCGACTGCGACGTCGGAAGTGAGCACCGGATCGAGCGGCGGAGCCCCTGTGCAACTCGTTGCTCTCCTGGAGGCTCCCCACACGTTTAGTTCTAAACATGGCGGGCAACGGCCCTAGATCGCGCCGCGAACATGCAAATTCTCCTATTTTTACTATCCTACAGTCGAATTGCCGCGGATTTAAGGCATGCAATAAGCGGGCTGCTCTCCGGCTACACTTACAAACCTATCCGCAGTTGCCCGCGGTAGTGGCCCTTCAGGAGACGGGCGAGAACGGAGCTCTCACAAACTATACCGTGTACCAAAGGGATGCACAAACTGCACTCTGTGTACATCGAAATTACACCGCCAAACTAGCGGATCTCAACTGCGATCCGCTTTATTCGTACGTTATGGTGACTCTCCTCCCGCTTAGGAAGCACGATTTGTCCCTACACATCCTCAACATCTACAATTCTCCCAAACTGCCTAACGTAACTAACGCTGATGTGTTTACCAAAGCTCTTACGGCGGCAGGCAGGGAGCCGCCTCTCATTGTGTGGGACTTTAATGCCCCTAGTCCTCAGTGGGGTTACCGTAAGGAGGAACGGCGTGGTAGAAAGTTGGCAGAACTTATTTCCACCTTGGGCCTCACTATCCAAACGGACTCCGCACACCCAACCCGCATTGGCAACTAACTCGAGACACATGTCCTGATCTCACACTTACCAAGCACATCAGACATGCAGAATGCCTCAACACCGATGAATCCCTCGGCAGTGACCACTGCATTCTTGCGACTACAATTCGGACGCATCCCCTTACCCGTCCCCATCAACAAGCGAAACTTCCGGACTGGGACAAGTTCCGTTCGGAGTATACGACTTCGGCCCCCATAGCTCAACAAGGCTACGCCACTTGGTCACAACCCCTTGTGACGTCACTTCGCCAAACTGAGCAGACGGTTCAGCTCTCAGAGGCCACGCCGGCGGTGGATATCTTGGAGGCTCGGCGTAGCCTAGTCCGCCGCTGGTGCCGACAGAAGCATAACCGTAAGCTCAAACTCCGCATAGCAGCCCTCAACCAGGAAGCGGCTGAGTACGCGGCCCAGCTCGCTGACTCCAATTGGGTAGAACGCTGCAACAATGCCGCCAAGCATATGTCCAACCGCAGTACGTGGCGTTTCTTCGGGGCCCTCATCGACCCTAGCCAAACGCGCACAGAAACGCGAAAATATCTTCAACGCGCACTACACGCTTACGCGGGGGACGCGGATGAATTGGCACAGGCTTTTAGGGATAAATATATCTGTGGCCCGCAGGACTCCATGGAAACGGCGTTCTCATATGCAGGCTCGGAGAACGCAGACTTGGCTCGTTGCCTTAAACTCTACGGTCTGAAGGCGGCCCTGTCGAAAACGAAGCAAGGAACGGCGCCGGGTCGGGATCAAGTGGCGGTTAAGCTTCTAGCCAACCTCCCAGACCCAGCATACCTTCACCTCCTCGACTGCTTTAACCAAATTTGGGAGGGGCATGAATCGTTACCAATTGATTGGAAAACGGCTCTGGTAACTTTTATTCCCAAATCGGGCAAGTCTATCAACATCGAAAATCTACACCCCATTTCGTTAACCTCGTGTGTAGGGAAGCTTATGGAAACAATGGTTAGAGATAGACTCTCCGATTACCTCGCGGTCAAGCACACTTTTGCCGACACTATGCACGGCTTTCGTTCATATCGCTCTGCTGAGGACATTCTCCAACAACTCCATCGTGACGTCATTGACTCGATCGAGCATCCAAGTAACGATAAGGTAGTCCTCGCCTTAGATCTTAAGGCGGCTTTTGATAACGTTACCCACGAAGTCATTCTGACCCACCTGTCCCAAACGAATTGTGGGTATAATGCTTTCAAGTACATCCGTTAGTTCCTGACTGAACGGCAGTTGTACCTCCGCATTCAAGTCAAAGAGCATGGCCCATGTCCTCTGGGTATTTGAGGAACACCACAGGGAGCGGTCCTCTCTCTTTTGTTGAATCTCGCCATGGCTCATCTCCACCCACTGCTGAAGAATATCCCCGGTGTACGGCACGCTCTGTACGCCGACGATATAATAACACTGTGGGCAACCCAGAGTTCCCTTGGCAGCATTGAGGCCAGCCTGCAGCATGCAGCATCAGTCGTAGTTGAATACGGCCGCCGCTGCGGCCTCAAATGTTCCGCTGCAAAATCAGAGTACGTGCATCTTCGCCCCAAACCAAAAGACACGACTCAAATCGCATTTTCCTTGCGCACCGGGCCAATCCCGGAACGCGAAGAAATCGGCGTCTTGGGACTCTTCATACACAAGAGAAGGAAAGTCGACACAACCCTGCGCAAGTTACGTATGGGCGGGGATCAAGTGGGCCGCATGGCGCGCGGGTCTCAAAAAAGCGGGTGGGGTCTCAGAAGCCGCGATGCTTCGCGTCTCGCCAACGCTTTCGTGACCAGTCGGATCCTCTATTCCACACCCTACCTGCTTTTGCGCAAATGTGATGTGCACACGCTCGAAGGCATTCTCAGCAAGATATAAAAGCGCGCCCTCGACTTCCCGTCCTCGACGTCTAATCAGCGTTTTGCAGATTTCGGCATGACCAACACGTACGGAGAACACAAAGAGGTCCATCTCCATAACCGTACCTGTGGCTTACCAAGTCGCACGCTGGGAGATGCCTCTTACAACGCCTCCACATCTGCTACACCTATTAGGCAGAAGAGCGAACCATGATCCCAGAGGACTTGCGTGGTGCATTTGATATCCAGCCTCTACGCCAAAACATGGCTAGGGGGTCTCAGGAAGGCAGGGGAACTGCGCGGGTTACACCCTTGCAAGGACGCGGTGGGTCCCGGCCTGGAGTATTCTACACGGACGCGTCTGGCCCTCACCACGGAGAGTGGTACACGCCAGCCGTAATCCATCAAAACGTGCCTGTTCCAGGGCTCACTTTTCGAGTACCGGACATTTCTCATGCGGAGGAAGTCGCCATAGCTCTCGCCGTAGCAGACCCCGCATCTCGGATCATTATTACCGATTCGCAGAGTGCGTGACAGACTCCGATTTCCGCCTCCGGCGCCGGGCCTGACTAAGGCTGACGAGCGCTAGCTCTTACGGCTATACACTAACACGGTATTGTGCCCGGCGATACTTAAGCACTTCAATCCGGCCTTCTCCGGGGAATGCCCACACTGTGAGCAACCGTTCGCGGATACTTTCCACATGGTGTGGGCATGCCCATCCAACCGGGTGGTGCCCCCAATCACGTCTTCTTCCCCCCCTACCCGTGAGAGCTGGGAGGCTGCCCTGCTCGGCTGCTCGTCCTTGGAGGGCCAAAGAGCCCTCGTGGCCAGGGCGCGCGCCGCCGCGGCAGCCACAGGGGTCCCGGACAAGGGACTCCGCCTAGTGTTTGTACAAAGTCGGCCCTTAAGGCCGCCCCTATCTCGCACTTGCACATAGTCTTAATAAATGTTTTTCACCACCACCAGTAGCGCTGCCTAGCTCAGGCTTAGCGAGACGGCTCCGGGGGCGTTCACCAAAAGGAGGCGATATCTTGCAGTTCGGTGGTCGCAGGGTCCAGAGGTTGCTCCCAAAAAGTGCGAAACTTGTTCACAACGCGAACGAGTAACGAACCAGCGTCATTGGGAAATAGAACGGCCTAATGGCCGTTCGAAAAAAACTACAAAGCCATGGTGAGGGCGACCTGCTCCGTTCAGCCCCCTAGGGGCGGTCTTCTCTGGTTAGGATTTAGTCGTATGTGCCGGTGCCCCCCGGCACCAGCTCCCAGCCTGCGCGTATGGTCGCTACAAATATTTGGTATTCGGTCGTCCGGCGGCCGCGAAGGGGCTCCTCAGGGAGCGGGAGCGCTCCAGGCAATCGGAGCGCGGCCGGCCAGTGCCGGCGCGGGGAGCAGTGCGACGGAAGCCGCTCCGCCGTGCTGCCTTCGTAGCGTCTCGAGTGGGGCCAGTTCGTTCATTCTGAACGTACAAAACAGCGCAAAAAACGAGGACTAAGAAAGAAGGGCACAGACGAGCGCTTTACCTAACTTCAACACTTTTTCTGCTTCACTTGGCGCCACAGGGTTCTCGATACGGTGAATAGCCTGACCTGAAGTTTCGGATTGGCCCCTGCTGGGCAGGAAGGTAATCATCTTACCCCAGATAAAATCCTAGACCTGCGCCGCTGTCTTGAGCTCCGCCTGGAACCGCCGGTGACCTTTGCTGGGTGGTCCTTCTTGGTAACCCCTCAAGTGAAGACTGTCCTTGCACAGCTGGATCTCCCTCTAGGCTTCCGACCTCAAGGCGCGGCAGACGCTCAGGCTCAGCCGCCTGGACGGCGGAAGTGGTCCGACAAGAAACACCACCTCCGGAAGGACGCAGTCTTGAGTAATAGCGAAGGTATACAACCTGGCGTGGCATATTGCCATGATTAGTAAGCTTACACAAAAGCAAGGATTTAGGAAGGAGGAAAAAACAGCGCCCCGTTGGCACGAAATGAACTGAATTAGCGTCTCGAGTGGGGCCAGTTGGTTCATTCTGAACATACAGAACAGCGCAAAAAACGAGGACTAAGAAATAAGGGCACAGACAAGCGCTTAATCAGCCCTTCTTTCGTATTCCTCGTTTTTTTGCGCTGTTTTGTAAGTGCAGAATGTACCATCGTAGGCGTGGGAGGTTTCAGACGATTTTAACTGTGCGTTTTCGTCCTCTCCTTATTTCTGTCTACAAAACAGATTATCCAAATAAATTGGTCCCTACAAATACGAATAATCCCTTTTACCAAAGCATGAATTGATGGGAGTATGTTTCCGTGCATTATGTACGATCGAGCCAAAGCACGGAAGCGTGTCCTTGCTTTCTATCATCTATATCCTCTTCCAGGCAAAAGGCTTCCACACATGTTCGGCGGCATCGGAAACACCGTCGCCACTTCATCTTGCGCTAACTGGGGCACTTTACGCGGAATTGTTACGCAAAAGAAGCGATTTTATGTAGAAGAAAATAAATTCTGAAACAGTCCAAATTTTGCCAAACGCCAAACAGGTCAAGTATAGTATTGCCTGAAGAATCGCCAAAGGCTTCAGCATGCGTTGAAGCAAGGCTAGTGTGCAGTATAAAAGTATCGGATGTATTATTCATTAGCCATAGCTATAAATGAAGCTTTTGTTTCATTGTTTTCTTGAGCAACGTAAAGATATTGTCGAGAGACAAAGTATTTACACTGCCGCGGGGCTTCTCCGTCGGTTCCGTTCGCATCTGACGCGTCTGACAAGGCAAAAGTGATCGACAGCGAGAGCAACACCGCAACCCGTTTTAATAAACTCAGTTAGGTCTTTAATTGGTGCTTTATTTGATTACCCCTTAAAATTTAACGCTTTAAGGTCACAAGGTTTCTGTTATACCTCCAAGTTGGTATAGACGTCTGCAAAAAAAAAGAACATGAACGACCGTGCGTTCCGAACCCACTGTTGCCTCGTTGTTGGAAAACAAATCTTACGCTAATAAAACGTTGACGGCCAGCCATTTAAGTCGCGAATTATTGTTTATGTGGCTACAGTAGCCACAACAAAATTTCACGCAACCGCTGGCGTGTTGCTTTTTAGATTGGACTTTGTTCATATTACCTCCTCATATTCTAATAAGAGTGAAGCCCATTTTCGGTGAAATTCCGGACTGTTTTCTCGACAACGAGCCAAGTAACTGCTGCCGTAAAACGCAGTATTGAAACATAACTAGTGCAGTAAGTTTCATGTTTCATAACGAGTGTTAAGAAGCTAGAAGGTTAGGCTGAATATTTTCACATGGACATGTGTTAAGGCAGGTGCTAGGTGCTGTATTTAGTAAGCAGCATGAATATATAATTACAGTGAAGTATTTTTTTTACTTATAACAGGCGCTACTTCGAAAAGGTGTTTCCCGCGCACAAGTGGCGGATGAAGCAGAGACAAGCCTTCCAAGCTGGGCTATTCTGCAATAGTGCAGTTCAACAACATATTGTGGTCTTGGCAGGTCGGCGAATTACCGTAGAGGAGGGTCTTGTTTTCATTTACTTGAATGCTTCTGTTTTGTAGGCATGTCAAGCAGTTAACGACGCATAATCGGTTCCAGCTTTATGAGCACCGCTTTTGTTATTTTTCCTCGACTATTGTGTTTGTGTTTGCTTTCGTGTTTGAGTTCGTATTCTTACCACTTTTGAACCAGTTTGTCGTTGTAAATTTGATGTCCATAATATAAACCTGCACAGAGAGACCCGCTGTGTTGTGTTGCTCAATTGTTTTTGGGAAGTCACGTAATCGCTTCGCAAAGTTGATGCAGTTTGTTTATTGTGCCTCGCGGTCCAATTTCTGGTTTATACAGTAAATCATTTAACGAGCACTCAATAAATGAGTAAAGAATGCGCACTCGTTAACTACTTTCCCGTATAATTGAGTGTATAAAGCAGAAATTGGGCCGAGAGGCAACTCATAAAATAGGCATTCGCCCTAAGGACTGGCCACAAAGCCAAAAATGTGCAGGAAAATGGTGTTTGGTCCAATCGTAGGCATTGCCATGGCTACATACTTTGCCAAGCGTTGTCCAATGTTGGCCTTCCAGAGCTTGGCCAATTGTTTGCTTGTCGCCTTTCCCAAGCGCAAGCCAATAATGGCGGCCGACGTATTGCCAAGCTCGGACACATTGGCCACTGATGATTTACCGTGCTTGGACTTGGCAATTTCTGCAGCTTGGGCCCTGGTGCTTAGAGATATAAATTTTACAGTGCTGATTAAGGGCATACACTAGTTAACGTGTGCATTTCTGCAAGTAAAATTTCAAATCCCTTATGTAGACAAACTGAACGAGGCGCAATGGACTCCTTGTATTTTTTTGATACCATGCTTTTATGTTCTGTCTTTCACTTTTTCATTTTTTTTGCTTTCGTACATGAAATAACACTACACCAATCTACACTACATATCTTCACTCTACATCTTCACACTACATAAACACCACACTACATATCTTTTTTTATTTTGCGAGTATATGTAGCCGTAGCTGCACCTGGTCAGTTAAAGGCACTGTAGTGAAACGTTCTGAAATAGTGTTTCTCACGTGAAGACGTTGAACTTTTGCTGAAATCTCGACAGCCCGACGTTGTAACTTCTCGCCTATTCCACAGCGGCCGCGATGAAACCTGCGTCCTTTTGTTCAGCAGAATAACCGTTTAGCCACTCAGTGACTGCGGCACTCCGCTCTAGGTTAGCCATAGTTCTCTACAACGAAGGCACAATTTAGGGTAGCTAAAACTCCTAAAATGGTTGTGTACTGCGCTAAGCAGGTTTTCCGATATTGTTTTCACATCTTTGGCCGCTTATAAAAGCGGCTATTAAGCAAACAATCGAAAAAGGCATTAGTAAGTATCTATTTGCAACAAGCACGAACACAATTGTAATGGAGCAGTGACATGCGTATACGATCACGACATTCTTTCAGTAGTAGGACTTACTTGCCAGTGAAGGATGCATCACGTAATAAATCTGCCCATTAGGCCACCTTTGGAGATTGTATGATTCCTGGAATTAGAGGAGAATGTTGACACAAAAATTAGTAAATAAATCAAATGTGGCAATTTGTAGAGATACGACAAAACCTCCTCGTGAAATTGGTAACTGCACTTCAAAGACCGCACTTTGGCTGAATTTTAATTCACACGCGTATAGTTTTGAGCCAATACCAGTAATTTCTCCAATATGAAATATACTTGACAAGAAGCGGAAGTACACTGTTCTGAAATACAAGTACAAGGAAGTACATTTTCAGCAACTTCTTTAAAAGTTGTCATTTTCTGATTTCTTTGGACCGACTTTAGCCACAAGATATTCTTTACATAGATTACCGGTTAGGCCGGTGAAATAACAATGAATTCAATAACGTGACAAAACAATGCATAGGCATGAGAATTTTGTTTGCATGTTGGTCATGAAAATGAATAAGTGTTGAATCCTCAAGACATGAATCCCATTCGGATGGTAACCTGGTAACAGGAGTGAAGGAAGAACCTCTCGGTTTCCCCTGCTTAATTGACCTACCGGTACCCACGCACTTGCATCTCAAACTACTCTAAGCGTACCAGATGTTTTTAAGTGGGCCCGCTAAGACACATTTTACGCTTAGTACTTGCACCGACGTAAAGGCCATGCTCGAACTACCTCCCACGAAGTTTACGGCAAATGCTTCGGAGAGGTCCCAGCGGCCGGCATATGTGCTTCAAGCTCTACGCCCAAGAGAAGCCCTCATACATTTGCTAGTAAAACTTGTAAAGACATAGAAGAGTGGTTCCGCACTACTAACACGTGAGTAAATGCCACCGTGGGGACACTTCCCAACAGCTAGCTAAGGGTGTGCTTGCTCTAACAGTACCGGTGTTGGTATGTTGTATAGATCATTAAGAGATTCTCAGGAGAAGGGCATCGCAGTTGTGTATATAAAGAACTGCTTTCGGTTAACGGGATTTATGTGATAATAAAAAAGTAGGTTGGGCAAATGTTACTTCACGAGACACAAATTCTCTAGAAACCGGTACTACGTACAACTAGCATTATACCAATTTCTTCAGGACTGTGATTCCTGAGATATTTGAGTTTATCAGGATAGGCGACTTGCCAAAGGATATCGCCAATGGAACGCCTACAGCTTCCTGATCACCTGCGAGGGTTTCCCCATTGTTGCAAATATTCTCTTGCCCTTTAGCATATCGATATCCATAAAATGCACCTGGACACTTTGAAGCTAAGTAGTTTTGCCAGGTGACCACGGCCTCAAGTTTTGAAGTCACGGATAAACTCTATATGAGCATTGCCGAAACCACGCAAAACATTGTGCGGTGAGGACTTTTCGCCATACAGGAAACCCAGGCGTCGGTGAGTTCTCAGTACCCACGAACCCCACAGGAGGTATTTGTCGTATGTACACACTGAATGTAAAACAAAGAGTTTTGCAGCCTCATTATCTTGGCACAGGAGCGGTTTTTTGTTGACCCCATGCCCAAATGAAGGATAACAACCACTCTGCAGGGCATTTTAAAGGGTCATTTCTATTTTTTCCGTCCCACCACTATTGATTAGAAAAAAATGGCTCACCTGTGTTACCCCTGCAACCTGGCTATTGTCAGGTTCTTATTCGAAGCGAAGTAATAGAGAAAAGGATCAGGAATAACGGCGTTTATGTACCGGTCAACCGACGACAGACACACGAAACAAAGACACGTATCACCAAAAACAGGACAGCTTAACCATCGGGAAGAGACTATACAAAAGTTCGAACACAGCGCACGGCTTACAGTTTCATGAGTCCCGTCGCACGGTCAGTCCGGGTAAGGCGTGGCGGCGTCGGTCTGGGCCAGTCGAGGTATGAGTTGTTGGTGGGTGCCCGATCACGTATGGACGCCCCCTGTGGTGCATCGTGTTCCAGGCTCTCGCGGTTGAAGAGAACGCGGCCCTCGTGGACGCATGGGCGACCCCTCCCGATGCTGGAGTTGATGACAGGCGGATGGTAGGTGCGGATGTCACTCGTCGATGCTCGCCGCTACACGCTCGGGTCCGTACGCCCGACAGCCATGTATCTCCGCAGCATCCCACCCACGTTTTCTTCTTCTTCCCCGTCACCGCATTCCCTCCGTAGTTGCTGACATCTTCTTATTGGATGCTTGGCAAGACGACGATGATGATGTTGGAGACACCGGTGATGATGTTCGGGGTGTTTGGAGCATATCCCGTAGAGCGCATCTTTGTTATCGGTTTTACTTCACCACGTGACACTATTCACATGACTCCCTTATCTTGGCTGCCAGAAGCCCGGATATGGACAGCCATGGCCATATCATAGTAGCGTTGCCGTGAATCAACATCATCAACATGCCTATTGCACTTCGATCATAGTCCGCCTTTGAGGCGCCTCTGCCTTCTGACCGCCGTGTTACACCTCCTGTTTGCCACCATACGTCATTGCCATGACGTTGCTCCCCGCCTCTGCGAAGCTATTTTAGCTGCCGATGGGGTAAGACTGTATTTTAATGACCAGGAAACATTCCTGAACAATTATTTATTTTATTTATTTATTTATTCGGGTACCCCTAAAGGCCCTCCGAGGGTATTACTTAGGGGGGAGCATGCGCTTACATCGAACATAACATGAATGGGTGCTAACAGAATGATAAATTACAGACGTAGCAAAAAAATTCAAGCAATAAGAATTTTTAAAACACATAACTACAAAAGCATATAACTACTAAGCAAGCACATCACAGCAAAAAGTAAAAAATAATAATAAAAAGGTCAATATACGCAAGCAAGAACAGAATTAGGTCACTTCATTTTTTAAAAAGTCTTGAAATTTTGTTAGGTTAGCTTCTATGGCAATGTGCTGTGGTACGTTATTCCAGTCTAATATTGGGCGCGGAATGAATGAGTTTGCGAACATGAATGAATGGCAAGTCATGCGCTTAACTTTACAAGAATGATCGCGCCGTGGAAATGTAACAGTGGGTGAGTGAAAAAAGTCGTCACGAAGGCGCTCATGATGATACAGTTTATGAAAAAGTGTAAGCTGAGCATGCCGGCGGCGTAGTGGTAATGAAGCCAACTCGGCGCGATTTTTCAGCGCTGTGACGCTTGCGTGTGGGGAATAATCAGAAAAAATAAAACGAACAGCACGGTTTTGCAGGGATTCAATATCGATCCCAGATGGCAGATGCGTATCCAATTTTAGGGCGGATGAGAGTAAGGTATGCAAGCTTTCTAATGTGTTATGGTGCCTGCTTTAGGTTATGTTTTATTACGCCTAGTGTACGATTGGTAGATGCGAGCGTTTGATTAATATGGTTATGCCATGTTAAATTTGATTGGAAATGCACTCCAAGGTATTTGTAAGTAGAAACCAGTTCAAGTGTATTGTTGTTCAGGAAATATGTAGTTAAAATTCTAGTTGAGGAACGGGTGAATGACATGCACTTGATGCGCAAAACAAAGTTGAAGTGCTTAATATTATTTACACTATGGCCTCAATGGATATTTGCGTTGTGGCGTCGTTATAAGCCCAGCTTTGAAAATATTGTTACGGTGACCTGAACGAACACGTAAAACAAAGAGGTACGAGCGGAGTACTTGAATTGGGAAGCTCATGAAAATTGGCCAGATTTGAAGCCATTAGGCAGACGCACAGGTCCACAGTTTAATTAACTGTACTGGGGTGTGTGGAACCACCAGCTCCTTCAAGCAACAACTTGGAACGAGGAAATTCTTTTCAGGGCCTTCGGTTTCAACTAAAAAATGAGGGGGACGTTGTTCAAGGCACAGTGTGGTGACGGAAAGGAACACTGCGCTCAGGGCTTTCACAGGGATATTGATTGAATTATTTACATATTGTACCCTCACGGTACACAGAATTATAGAGTGGAGTGGAATATGAGACAAGACAAGTGCAAACATCCACAGGAAAAGCAAACCAAATTTAGTAGACACATACAACAGTCAAAAACCGCATATAAAGCATAATGCTTAGGAAGTATAAAAAGTATAAAGAAAGAAGTAAACAAGGAAGGACAGCGACAAAAATGCCGCAGTAACAGCCTAATGCACACAAAAAGCACTGGGGTCAAAAGTGCCTCCGATACACGAAAGAACGGTGGGATGAAGAGCAGCACAGAAATGACTAAAAAAAATATGGTTTCAGCAAATCAATGTATAAAACATTTGAGGGCCTCGCGAAAGCATTTATGGTTAGTAATGGGCAATAATGACGCAGGCAGGTTGTTTCATTCACGGCAAGTTTGTGGTGAAAATGAATGCGAGTATGTTATGGCTTTCTGGCGCGGAATATGAACCTTGTAACGATAGGTCGAAGCGTTCAGATATAGAAGAGGGAGGTTTTACCTAACGTGATTTAGGTATCTGGTTGTGGTGACACACCTTATGTAGCACACTGAGGCGAGCCAGTTTCCGGCGAGTGTAAAGAGTAGCAAGGTCAAGGCTGGATTTCATAGTAGTAATACTGGACGTGCGGTGATAGTTGGAAAGTATGAACCTTGCGGAGCGGTTTGCCACAGCTATCGTTTTATTAGTGTTACGTAGGCAGCGTCCCAAACAGATGAAGCTTATTGAAGGCTAGGACGAATGTAGGTGGTACATAGTTGCTTTTTTAGGAGGAGGGGAACAGTGAGAACTTTTTTGAGGTAAACTAGCATGCGGTTGGTATTAGAAGTTGCATATTCAATTTGCCATGCCCAGAATAGGTTATTAGTTATGTGCACACCGAAATATGTATAGGATACAACAGAATCTTGCAAGGTATTTTTAAGATAGTAACCAGGACGAGGTAGTTTGTTACGCAAAACGCCAATTGATTTACATTTAGAAATGTTAAGATCCATGTGCCAGAGATGTCACCCGGAAATAATGTTAAGGGTGGATTGAAGACACACAATGTCATCGTCAGTATCAGTAATTTTACGGAAAACACACATCTGTCAGCAAAAGACAAACTGAAGAACTTTTAGAAAGCTGGTCATTAGGGGTATAAGAAAAAGTAAAGGCCCCAGCACAGAACCCTGAGGTACTACTGAATGTACAGCCACCTCAGGAGAGTCACTTTCATTAACGGATGCAAACTTCGTCTGGTTAGCAAGAAAGACTGGAATAAAGTGTAGGATTTGTTTATCAATTTTCAAATGCACTTGTACAACGTGGTGATTCACTTATCGAATGCTTCGACAAAATCTAAGAATGTACGGTTAGTCACAAAACCCCAGTCAAGATAGACATGGATATTGTTAGCAAACGTGATTAGTAAACAAGTTAAAGGAGTTCCAAAGACAAACGCATTTGTTGATGGCCTAGATATACATATAAATAGTAAATTATCTCTGTAAAGGCGACTTGAGTGAGGCGACTTGAAATTAAATTTATGAAGATGGCTGGTGTATAGGGCCAAAATGATTATGCCTCATATGAAAGAACGTCTTGGGTGACAGACAGCACCCCGCTTTCGCTTGCCTAGCTCACACTTTCTACAAACGTTTGTAGAAGCGCGAAGCGGAAGGAAAGCTAACCCACTCCAAAGTCTGTACCTCAGCATGCACACAAAAAACCTATACCAAGGTGGGCATCGTCTGTTGCATGCACCAAAGAACTAAACTTTCTTCTCAAGTCATTTACACCGAGCGTTAAGGTCGCTGAACAGATTCCTAGAAGTCTAAATTACTGCCCCATGTATGTATGTGCATTTCATTTGGACCCGATAATTAATTTCGTCCCACGCAAATATTCATCACAGAAAGAGTTGCTCGAGCGTCCACTAATGCACTAGTATTGCCACAATTGGCGCAAACTTTGTTCGTAGATACAGCATTAGAACGGGAATTTCTGAAACGGAGTGTGCATTGACCTCTCCCCTACAGGTCGCCAATTGTTCCGGTGTAAATTAGTCACAACTGTTGCGAATTTATTGGATGAAATAAAAGTTTGTCATGAGCCTATTCAACCATCCTAAGGTAAGGCATAGAAGCAAATTGATGGTAAACGATATATGTGTACAAGTGTACATCTCGTAGAAGAGTTTGGTTTTGGGCGTGTTGGTACATATTTCGAGAACGGTGAAAACCAGCCTTAAAGACGCGAAACGAGAGAGAGCACACACACACACGCTGGGACTAGCAACAGTTTAATGAATACATTATACTAAAAGAAAAAAGTCAGCTGATAACCCGGTTCAAAATTCGCTCTTCTGCAAAGATTCAGATTCTTTACGTGATACTGTTAGTGAGGGCACACTCACACACTTATCATAACCTGTGCTTACGCATTTGGTAAGCTTCGATAAGCTCCCGCTCGCACTTCGTGGTTACCCTACCAATTATTTGTGTTTTGTCAAAGAAGGGGGTGCATCCACAACTGCGGCAATGGGCAGGCAAACTTGCCCATCCGCCTGACATTACCGAAGTTTCATGTTCTTTTAAACGAACGTTCAGACTGCGTCCCGTCTGACCAATATACCCTTTATCGCACTTCAGCGGTATGGGGTAAATAACATTTGTCGTGCACTTCGTAAATTTTGTGGCATGGCGTGTTGTGCACATGTCCTTTGGTTAGCGATTTTCAATTTAGGGACAAAGGCTTGCCAGCTTACACGATGCCGAAAAAACTACGTGTACCCCATGTCTGGCGGTCACCTTTTTGATATTGTGCGAGATCTTGTGAATATAGGGTATTACTTCCACTTTCTTATGGTCCTCAAAAGCACGTACCTGCACCCTCCCGCCATATTCCTTTCTCATTTTGTTTAACTTTGTTTCGGCTACCAACTTCAAAACAGCATCAGGGAAACCAGGCATTTTTAAATGCTGAACTTGTTCACCAAAACTTAGTTCCGTTGAATGATGACAGCTTTTCCTAAGGGTGTTGCTAAACCACAGTGATGCTATGCCACGCTTGACTAACTTGGAATGGGAAGACTCGAAGGGTAAAAGCTGTTTCTTAGTGCGGGGGCGTACATCCAGCACACGTGTCCAGTATTAGAAAAGGTTATTTTTATGTCTAAAAACGTTATTTTATCCTGTGAAGCCAGGTTCTCAGTAAAAACTAACGCTCTGCTACACGGTTTCAAAGAGCTAACAACATCACGTGACACCAATTCTAATTCCGCAGGGTTCATCAGGTTTAACAAAACCAAAACTTCGCCAACATACCTAAAGACCTTCACAACCCTGCTGTCAACCAAAGCGCTGCTCAGAGCATTGTCAAATTTCGATAGAAAAATATAGCAGAAAACGGCTGCAACACTCGACCCTATACAGATTCCGTTCTTCTGTACGAACAGTTTATCTGGAAATTCAACAAAAGTGGACGACAGGTACACGGACAAAAGCTGCAGTAACGAATCAACAGAAACGCCAGAGGCGTTCTGGAACGACACAGCACCGTTCTCTTCAATGAGCTCCCGCACCCCCAAAAACAATTCGGCACGTGGCACTGAATAAAACATCTCTTCAATGTCTACAGAGAATGCATAATTGGCTACTGGCTATTTTTCACGAAAAAAGTCAACGGCACAGTCCGATGATGTGACAGAAAAAGGATCTGAATAGCCAGCGTGTTCAGCAAACGTTGAAGATACTGTCCAACCAGTTGTTGCCATGTTCCTTTTTCTCTTAAAATAGCTCGAAGCGGGCAATCAACTTTGTGTGTTTTGGCAGCAAAGAAGACGGTGAGTGTGTCTTTTTTCGTCTAGCACACCTCCCTGCCTAACGTTTTATGGTTGAAATCAGTTATCAGTTTGAGGGCCTCTGTCCTGACTTTTTGTGGTTTTAGCGTTACATTTATGAAATTCTTCCCAACCGCCTGCAATGATTTTTCGGAGAACATGCCGCGAGAAAGCACTACAAACCCGCCTTCTTGATCAGCCTGTAGAAGGCTAAGGTCATGCTGCTGGAAATGGCGAATGACAGGGCGTAAGACGGATTCGCCATTCTTACGTGGCCGCTCACCAG